>CAKALG010030507.1:0-14373 GCA_916700815.1 Helicolenus hilgendorfi | reverse complement strand
CTGCCGAGACGAGGAGACTCAGGAGGAGGGGTTTCCCAGCCGATCTCTGACACAGGGGAGCCCTTTTTGACGTACGGCGTGGCCTCGCGCATGTACTTCACTGGGCAGAAAAGGAAGACAGAGATTTCCAGTATACAGTAAGACATGGTGATGTAGGTTGAACTAGGACATGGAAATAGCACATTTAAATATTTAAATGTTTTAGAGATACTTTTTGTCAAGGTGGGGGGTTAATTTGAACACATTAATTGGTAAAACATACAGATATAAAGCATCCCGTAGTTATAGGTACAGAAAGTCCTTCACTCACTAGATTCCTGTAGCAGTGTTTGGTCTAATATGCAAATCACTTTCCTGTCTCCACACTGAACAACATAATGTAAACCTTGTTTTATCAAATGCTTAATGAATTGACTTTATTCTGCAAATAAGTATTCTTAATTATAGAGATGTTCAGATTTTTTCCTTCCTGATACCGATACTGATACCAGAGTGATAAAAAAATTAATATATGTAACAGCTGTTTACTACTTTATGGATGTGATATAATTACTATCTTTGTTGTGTAGCCTGGCTCAGATTAAACCCTTTGTAAAACATGGACAAATATATACAGAGAATGAATGCAGTAGAACTTTCTTTCATTATTCAGTTTGTCAGTTGCAAAGAACATAAATAAATGAAGCTAGGCATAAATAACCACTCTGCATTCTCTTTAATTGTCTCCTCAGTGGACGGCCTGTGTGCCAATTTATCCTGCAGGGTGCAATATTCACACACCCTACTAAAGTAACGCCATCCCTCAAAACAGAAGCCTTACACACTGTACATATCATCTTTTTACTTGTTGGATTTTCCACTGTGAAATATGGCCAAATGGCTGACATTTTCCTCGCTCTGACTACCGTTACACTCTCCACTAGTACCGCATTGTTGTTGTTCGCTGTCATCACGTGACAAACTACCTGTAATCAGTACTTCTTCGCTGCTCTAACACAGTAGTTGCCAGTGGCAGCCTTGATACATCCAGGGCGACAGCACAGTGAGGGCTACTGTTTTGGAGCGGCGATGAAGAATTGATTTTAAGTTAAACAGGTAGATTTTTTTCTGGGTTAAAAGATTATGATCGGTGCATAGACTGGCGTACTCGCCGATACCAAGTTTTGTGCAGTATCAGACGAATTTCTGTTACTGGTATCAGTATCTGAACAATTCTACTAAATTATGTATTCATACGTATTCATGAAGTGGCACTACACCCGTCTGTACAACACAACTGCCCAAATGATGTTATATGGCTTATAAAATCACATTCATATAACTCAACTGGACTGAACTTTGAAGTCTCTCGGCACTGGCATTGTTTTAACCTCATTTAACACGGAGGCCAATTCAAATCTGAGTAGTAATCTGCTGTATGTTTGACCTTGTAGCCATCTTTTCAAGTCAACAAACACGTTTAGAAAGGCTCCCTCAGTTTGTATCTGTAACAGGATGTGGGGATACCGCAGATGTTAAGATACGCAGCAGAAATAGAAACTGTTTAATTATGGCACCTCTGAGGCATTTGGCAAGTTGTACAGACTGTTGTGGGGCAGCAGATAGAAAGATAACACTCAGCAATTTCGCTGTGCATAAACGATGCTTGAACTCAAAATGTGTGGGTAGTCTGGAAACTTGTCGGTATGACTTTATTTTTGGCTGCGACTCTGTTCAATAGCCGGCTCAGGTTTGCATGAAAGGGTGGATTTTCTTTAAAGTAACCTAAGTCCATAAGTTACATATTAAAATAAAGGTGTTATTCTAGAGTATGCAAATAAAGCAGTGCATGTTTGTTGCACAGACAGCGGGAAGCTCAGTTGATCAAATGATTACCTTCTGATGAGCTGGCGCAGTCGGCCTTCTCTGCTGTCAATTTGGAATGATACTCAGCAAATGTCAAAATGCTGATAGCCAAAACAGACTTCATTTCACAAACTAATTTCTCAAAATGTAAGCACTCTGTAATGTATTCACGCTGCTAACTGCACCAATGATTCACACCTTGTCTCTGCTGCTTCAGGCAGAGTTACGGTCCTGATCACTACCCCTACAGCCTCCAATATTTCCTGGTATAGGACCGTCACAACTGATGCGTCCGAATACCTCAGAAACCCCCATTTCCGATGGCTAAAACAGGAAACTTTACTTGTAAATGTCAAACTCAATCACTGGAGGCTCTATAACTACTTTAAATTCTTCATGTTTTTTAGGTTTGAGAAGGGGGAGAAGAAAAGAGAAGACAGGACACATGTTTCAGTGAGAGACAGAAATAGAGAGGCAGAGATAAAGTGGGTGCTCAGTACGCTTTCTATGTCCTGAATGTTCTGAATCCTTAGTATGCCCTGGATGTTTAATTGGCATATCCCACTGTACTAGCTGCGTATAATTGGCATATGGCTGGTGGCATTTGTAATCCAGCAAGTGAACTATTCTTGGAAGAAGCACCGTGGACCCCTATGAGACGGTGTAACAAGCCTAACTGCCAACCTGTAGAAGAGAGATGACAGGCTGACACATAACACAGAGGAGGAGACGGGGGTGATGTGAGAGTGTCCTCAATGGACCCGTGGTGACGACGTGATCCAATTACACAGCAGAATAACCCACACGCTTCTAATCAGATTAAAAGGCCAAAAATCCATTTGTTAAAACGCATCATAACAAGGTACAATACACGCGAAAATCAATGGACTGAAAAAATCGAATCTGCCGCAGTTGGATGATGACAACCTCGTGTGGTTGTGTTTGCATTCATGAGACATTTAAGTGACACAAAGGCACATGTAGGATTTGGATTTAGAAAGGGAGAAGCAACAAGGTTTTTGAATTTCAGACAGACTTTTGTACAAAGATACACACACTGTCTGCCTCCTCTTCTGTGTTGCAAAGCATGATGAAGCTGCAAAAGGAACACAAGCAAATAGGGGTGTAAGAAAATATCGATACTCATGAGTATCGCAATATTATGTTTTGTGATACTGTATTGATTCTCCAAAACACTATATTGATTTTTGATTAACCTCTTAAAAATCCAACACTAGTCTGTATTTCTGAGGTTGTAGCAGGCTCCGTTTTAAAGCTAGAGTGAAGCTACTGGCATCATGTTAAACTACAAAATTTAAGAAATCCATTGGTACCATGTCATAGTGTTAGTTTGTTGCAAAGGAGGCTAAAAAATGCTCCAAAGTTATGCTAAATTTTGGCGAGGGAAAGCTTTCATGACCAATTTCAAAGGGGTCCCTTGACCTTTGACCTCAAAATATCTGAATGAAAATGGGTTATATGGGTACCAACGAGTCTCCCCTTTACAGACATTATGATAATCTCATGCAGTTTTTTTGAAAATAACAAAAAACGGCATGTTTTTTTGCATGCAGTACAAATGTGTTATTTTTGCCTGTTCTAAAAATGGTGTATTTCCGATGTGTTCTGCAATATGTCGCCTTGCTTACAGTATCTCAATATATCAGAATATATTGAATTGTTACCCCTGTATTATTGGAAATTATCTGTCTAACACACACACACTCACACACACACACACACACACACACACACACACACACACACACACACACACACACACACACACACACACACACACACACACACACACACTCTCTCTCTCGAGTA
The DNA here is from genome assembly GCA_916700815.1 of Helicolenus hilgendorfi. NCBI lineage: Eukaryota > Metazoa > Chordata > Actinopteri > Perciformes > Sebastidae > Helicolenus > Helicolenus hilgendorfi. The sequence continues at coordinate 10,698 of CAKALG010030507.1, read as the reverse complement.
AGCATTTTATTAGACTCCTGTTATCAAATGCACTATTTCATTTTATGGTAGCAAAATCACAACATGGTCACTGAACCACATCGTGCTTCTTAAAACATAAAATCTAAAGATTTCTTTAGCTTCATTTATAGTTAATGAAACAATATAAACACACATTGCTGTTGGAAATATAATTAATGTATGATATATCCTTATAAGGACAGTACATCCGTCTGGTGTTGCGGGGGAACGATCAAAGGGAGAAATCTGACTCTGAATTATAAATCAAAACCTTCGACTCCGCAGGACTCCCATTAACCTCTTGCATCCACCATAAATCTGCCTTTAGACTTTACAGGGCTTCACTTACTGCTTACGTAGGAGTGTGACAAAGACAAACAGAATGGAAAGCAGCACTGAAACAATTCATGTCACAATGTAAACACTTCCTATAATTGATTAGCTGTTTGAGTCATTTATCAAGCAAAAATGCCAAATACTGTCTGGATTCAGGGTCTAAAATATTCTACTTTTCTCTGCTTTATATGACTGTAAGTCAAATATCTTTAAACAGGCAGTTTGAAGATGTACATTTGGCCCTGGATTATCTGATGGATGTTTTTTGAAATATATTTTAAATGATTAATCAATTCATTAATAATGAAAATCATAATTAGTTGCAGTCCTACTGAGGACAAATATGAGGTGGAAATTTAACTCACAATGAATTTCAAATGATACTACAATCATGAGGCCAAACAGCTCAGTCTTGGGTTATTTACAGTCCACATGCAGCTCTTACACAAACATAATGTTTAGTGGGTGATTTGTCTTCAGTTAACATTTACAATGGCAGTCTGGAGGGAGGAAATGTAAACTCATGGAGCAGCGTCACTACTGCGCCCAGAAATAGAGCTGTAACTGTTTCCAGCGGAGGGGAAAATAAATGGGGTGGAGTCCGTGTGATCATTACGCTGGAAGTGTGTAAATGTGTGCGCATTCCCTTGGGTCGTGTTTCTATTCCATTACAGCGCCAACACGGCCAACTCTGCACAATAACCTCAATAGCACGATAAGAACTTGGAGAGGATGGGGCTCGTGCTGCTCGGGCATTCAGCTGAAAGCAGCAGTTACATTAAGTCAAACTAACAGATCCAAAATCCAAATGCCCTCGCCCATCTGTCTGATTTTAGTTTCCATTATTTCTGGCCTCTGTGTGTGAGAGCATGCACGTACAGACACAACTAAATCTTTTTCATTATGACTCCCACTCTCCACTTCATTTAGAAACAGTGACTCGCTGTTACATTAGTGGTGATGCAGATGTCTGAATGGCGATGTATCACCAGAGACCAGCTGTTCAACTCCATTTCCATTCATGATATTTAAAAATCATTCACTTATTTTTATAACTGTGCTCGACCCCATTCATTTAAACATCTTCCACATTCATTCTTCACAAGTGTTCAGCTATGTCTACAACACACATTTACAGTGAATACACACACACACTTGTTCAGGCACATTCCTCACCATGTGGGTTTGCGCAACACCGACCTCCTTCCGCACACACACACACACCGCTCTATACCACAAGGTGTAATTACTATATCAGCCTCATTGTGTCTTTTTCACTCAATGGTCCTTAACAGTATTTAATGAGGTCTGAAGTCATTGGACTTTCTACCATATGCAAATGGGAATTTTTATATGGTGAGAAAATGTACCAAAGGAAAAAAGAAACCTCTCATTAAGCCTGTGGGAGAGAAAGTAGACGGTATAAAGTTGGTAGAAGCTGAAGCAAAGAGGTAGAAAAGAAGCAAAAGAATGAAGGCTTTTACTCCTTGTCGGCACTGAGCAGGTAGCTGGATACTACAGCAGCACAAAAGGCCTTTACAAATCCACCCTCAAGGCATCTTTTTGTAAGATTTGGACCAATATCTCAAAGAGTTCAAATGTCGCCTTCACTGAACAATGAACAGTAACTAAGGTTGAGGCCCTTTTTTATAGAAATGTGCGTAGGCAGAATTACTCACTGACACTGAACTCTGAACTTGATGTCAAACAGTTACAAACTCTCTGCAAGCTTGTAACTTTCAACAAGTAGAGAAGAAGAGGCGTGAAATGTGTTTGCATAAAGGAAGAAGAATACATTTATGTGATGAATAAGTTTGTTTATCTGTTCATAATGTAAGTAAAAAGTATTTAATACTCTTATCAACATGGGAGTGGGCAAATATGCTTGCTTTATGCAAATGTATGTATATATTCATTATTAAATATTGTACAGAAACCCTCACAGGTACTGCATTTAGCATAAACAATATGCTCAAATCATAACAAACTCAAGCCCAACAGGCAACAACAGCTGTCAGTGTGCTGACTTGACTATGACTTGCTCCAAACTGTGAGCAGGTCTGTAAAGGGGAGACTCGTGGGTATCCATAGAACCCATTTTTCATTCACATATCTTAAGGTCAGAGGTCAAGGGACCCCTTTGAAAATGGCAGTTTTTCTTCGCAAAAATGTAGCGTAAGTTTTGAGCGTTATTTAACCTCCTGTGTGACAAACATGACACGGTTGGATTCCAATGGATTCCTTAGGTTTAGTTTCATATGATACTTCACTCCAGCTTTAAAACTGAGCCATTCATTTGCATTAACGCGTTATCACGTTAACTTTGACAGCCGTACTAAAAACGTAATATTTTAGAAGAGCTTGAGGTCACCTTTTCTTTCTTTTTTCTCTTTTAATTTAACATGCTGCTGTTGGTGTTGGATTGAAGAGATAGCCGATAGCTGACACACTATTTTGGACCCTGTAGATGAAACTTAATAGCCAATGCCATATAGGTTTTCTGTATAAAGTATTGAACATCATAATATATTGTGCTGGCTTGAAATAGGGACAAGTATGTGTCACTACAGTATGTGTTTGTACAAGTATATAAGTGCACTGAATTCTGTACACAGAAAGTGAAAGAAAGATAAAAGGTGCTCAAGAGCCTATTTGCAAAAAGTCAAATGAGCAGATGCAAATACAGTGTTTACACCACACAGTGTGTTCAGAAGGGGGAAAAAAACGTCAATATGTTAAACTTTAGTCAGAAAAAAACAACTCACATCCCACGTACTCTCCCATAGCTGCTGCTGAGGATTAACTTGTTTGATATTTTTCAGGTCGTAAATCATTACATTATATTACATTACACTCATTTAGCAGCTTCCAAAGTGACTTAAAGTGGACTATTAGCCAAATCCCAAATATTGATTGTCCAATGATAATTTAGAAACCATAACCAGATACTCGAGCTCTTAAGCTTCGGATTTCTCCACATGCTGAAGCGGTGTGCATGTGGTTACAGAAAGCGTAAGATACTAGGCACTGAAATAGTTAAAAACCAAAAACACAAGACCAAAAGTGTAAGTGTGTTTATCTCCTCCAACAGAGTTGCAAAAAGTCCAGCTATAAGGCTACACCTACAGAAGTACAAAATCAACAGCAAAAGCTGATAGCTGCCAGCAAAATCAACAGTTAGCAGTTAAAAATGAAAAGCCTGCTCCTTTCTACTTTTCATTGTAAACTGTACCATAGGACCAAGAGCTACTGTACATGTTGTCAAAAAATTTAATTTGCATCATCCTCATAACCAAAATCATACGTAGGCCTTTATTCTGCTGTCCTGCCCGTCCATATTCAAACTTTACACAAATCTATCAAGACATTTCCTCAATGTTCACAAGAACTAAAATATGCAGTGGCAACAAAAACACAATACATTATCTTTATTATCGTCAATCTTAAAACCAGTGAGCTGTGTGATGCATGTTCCATTATTTCCCCGAATGGCAACGGGAACCACCGTACTTACTCAAAACCACAACCACAGAAAGTCAGAACAGATGGCAGTTTTTACAGTAGGATGTTGACTCATCTACAGTTACACAAATTCAACAAAAGTCAGTGAAGCTGCATGACAGACTTCTTATTATGGGTCATTTTAGATCACCCTGTTAATTTTTTTCAAATTCCCAATTGAAGCATTAAAGTGAAGTATTCAGCCACCGTAGACTTCAGTTTTATGACGACCATCACAAGAAAACCAGGACAAAAACAAACACAATGCAGGCTACACAAACACAATGCTTACACCTGGAGGGGAAAAGAGTTTTTGTCTCCTTCAAACGGGAAAACATAGATGAGCTTTGACTCTCTGACTCAGCTTTTGTTTTGGCTCTATAAACATTCACAGAGGAATGAGTGATTCAATCTATTATCTTCACCACAACAATCACCCCTGCGACGCTGCTGTTGTCATTATCATCACCATCATCCGCTCTGAGTCAGGCTCCACAAACAGTAACGGAGGAGATGATGGTTTCTCTAATGACATAAACAGGCAGCTGGTAGACCCATCGACTCTCTCTATCTCACACACACTCAACCACATACAGTATATTGACTAGTCCAGACTACACTGCTGATGACTGAACGTGATTACACACATGCATGTGGTACACACAGGTATCACGCTGCTGAGAGCAGCACCTATACATACTCATAGACATTCCCATCCAGATGTGAGGTGATGACCGGTACGGCTTGTCAGGGCATCGTCAGGACATTGACTCATTTCCTGTCTGCTGAGGTGTGGCAGATGTTCCTTATTGTATTCTCACTTCCTCATATCTTCTGCTTTCATGTTTATAGGCTCTTTGGACTTGTCTTGATGCTTACAAATAATACAGTTTGATGCTGTGTTGTCTGCACTGAGATACACCGGGTGTGTTTACTGCCAGTTTCAATCTGGAGTCTTTCTCCCACCATTCCCAATCATATTTATCCATTATGACCCAAACTATCTCCATTAGTTCAATATGGGGTCCTGAAGTTGACGCCAATTGACCGTTAGCTGAACCACTCAGCTGAATATTGTCTCCTCAAACAGTAGCTTGCAACCATACCTTTGGATTTCTCCACATGAGATGTGTGTGTGGGGTTGTTGTAGTACGAGAAATACTCAGCATTTAAAGGGTTTGTAGGGTTGTGTCTTTTTAACTAGCCTTTCCAAAACTAAAAACACAACAGCAAAAATGTATGGAATTGATTAAACAGTGTGTTAGTGTGCTCTAATTTAAGCTACAAACAGTATTACAGTATTAACCTTACGAGGGCTGACCCGAGTGCTTCGAAGCTTTGACCGTTGCCATGGTAATCGACTTGCAGATCAGTATTCAAATGTTTTGTTTTTTGTTTATATAAGTATGTATTAATAAAGTATTCAGTACAGCCCAAACCTCACCCATAGGTAAAGAAGCTTTCATTAAGTTCATTATGTTTTTGAGGTTACAGGCAGGTAATTAACTGGTGCCTTTATCCTCAGTCTTTTTAGCATGATACCACATAGCCATCATGAGCAAAAGATCTCTTCTACAGGGTTCTCATTTTAAAACAAGTCAGCTGGAAACAAAAAGTCAGCCGACATTAGTGTAATTTGCCGGCAATGTTGCCAGATCAGTTTGCCAGTTTCCAGCCCCATTCAATAAAAAAACAGCCCAAAAGCCCAAAAACCGTAAAACAATTACATGTGTAATAGAAAACACGTCATAAGCATACAAAGTAGCTATCCACAGCATTACAGACTACTGTGGAAAAAACTGCAGAAACCTTTTTTTCGCACCTTAAATAAGAATAAAGTACTGAGTCTTTTCAACACCACTGGCTACCTAGACTACTACTCTGAGGTCAGCGAAAATCAATTTAGCCTTTTAGCAACAAGCCAACCTTGAAAAGTTCAGCCTACATGTGACTGAATGAATGATCACACAGGTACCATCAGAATAATAAAAACATGTTCTAAATAAATAATCTGACCTCTCCTTGTGAGGGGTAGACATCATCTATATCGCCTCCTGGCTCGAAAACACTCTACACTAATCTAAATTTGGAAATATTTTTTTTACACGTGAGAATATGCAGGTTTAATTATAAACACGAGTGAATTGAGCATCGCAATGCTCTAAAGGAATTGTTCTCATTTCGTTTTATCTTAATCAAATTGCTCTTTGTGCTGAGAGGAAAATCAACTTAACACCCCCATGGTTGGACTGAATTTTCAATCATCATTACCTAAAACAAAAATGAAAACAATGGGAGGAAAACAAAACAGTGCGACGAGGACAGAGCGGGGACAGCTGTGAACATTAAGAGGAGTTATCCTCGTGTGACACCGGTAGAGTTCTCTCATTCCTGCACCAGGGAGCCATGAAGTTGTTTACCACCGGCAGGTAAAGGGGACCCGTCTCCTGATGTTTCCATTCAGGGCATCTCACAGGTTCTCTACGGGGCGTTGGCAAGTGAAGACAAAGACCTGCTGACTAATGCTGTGTTCACACTACGAGGGACACAGCAACAGGCTACAAGTCATTTTAAAAGGAAACTACAGATAACAAATAATAAAGCTGAGCTGGTCTCAACTTTTTTCAGCGCTCCAATGATGCGGTGAAGTGTCAACCAATCATATGTTTTTGTTTCAGCCTGTTCCGTTCCGTCTAAAAGAATGTCGTTAGCCAGTGCTATTAACGTCATAACTATGTCAATGAGTGCTTGAGCAACACTTCAACAGCGATTTGCGGACAATGTAGCTGTCCAAACTGGCCGTTTTGCTGCTTTTGTCCCTCGTATTCTGAAGGTGGCATAAGAACGCTGTGTCTTTTGTGTGTCTCTTTGAGAGAGAAGTTCAAATCTTGCATACTTTCTCTCTTCCAAGCATCTGGCCTTTTAACATTTCTGGCTGAATTCCACTTATTTATTTCAGTTTCAGGGTCGGGCGGCCTGGTCGGGGCAGTGGTTAACACTGTTGCCCCAAGAAGGTCAAAGGTTCGATCCCCAGTCTGGGCAGAGCCTTTCTGTGTGGAATTTGCATGTTCTCCTTGTGTTTGTGTGCGTTTCCTCCAAACATGTATTCCCCACCTCTCCCCCGGGCGACACACGGAGCAGCTGAAAGATGAACAGTGAACTTCAGTTTCAGAGTGGTGGCTTACTGGGATACTTGTATAGAGCAGAGCCATCGTTACTGTTATTATTAACACCTGTTCTTTTCCTACTGTGACAAGTAAAAATGTCTGCTGTGAAAAAGGCCTATCACTGCATGGAGCTTGTCAGATTGCCTGTTCGAAAAGTTAGAAAATCCTGGGATGCAACCCCCCTCCAGTTCTAACGTCACAAAAGTTTGGAGAGAGGGCATTCAGACACTCTTAGACAATTCAGCAAGCACTTTGTTTTGAAGCATACTGAGGTACTGTGTGTGTGGCCGGGTGCTGTTCTGCTGCAGAGGACCAGGTTGTGTTGACAAGAGGCCTTTCTCACAGCAGACATTTTGACTTGTCACAGTAGAAAAAGCACACTAAGAACATTAACGATGGCATCGGTCTATTCAACGAAAGGTGACCTGATTGGGCAGTGCTCCAGGTGGACCTCGTTAGCTCACCCAACAATCTTTAGTGTGACTCTCAAGTTGCAGTAAAAGCTTTACACTGGTTTGAACAAGCAATATTCTGTACAAGTACTAATTGTATTACAGTATTTGTTGTTTTCCATCAGTATGTTAGTGATGGCATTATTTGTGCATAACCAACTCTTCACTGCACCTCCACAATGGCGCTGGCTGCGGTTGCTATAGGAGCTTTGTAGCACAGCTATAGAATCCTGATTGATCCCCATTGGGGAAACTCACTTTTGACTTGTCAGACTGCATGCTGAGCCACAGAACAGAGCCAGCAGAGAGCCGGCGTCTTGCTCAGGGGGACACTTTAACAAAGCGGATGCTCTCTGACACGGGGGGCTTGAACCGTGGTCCTCTCGGTTTTTGACCACTGGGTCAATCTGCTGCCCTTTTTTACAGCCTGCATCAGGCTGGAGCGAGTGGTCGTCGCCTGTTTTTAGCTGAATCTGTTCTCCGTCTTCCTAATGAGTTTCCAAGATGGCTTGTCAGGGCTTCAATGAAATACACATTACGAACCCACACGTACAAGGTCTCTTGCATGCAGATGCACACTCGTCTCCCATGAGACATGTACTCTGTCTATCTCTATCTCTATCTCTATCTCTATCTCTATCTATGTTTCCTCCTGATCTCCTTCCTCATGTAACACAGTCTTCTTCTCTCACGTCTTAGAAAGTTACTTACACCACTTACAGGGACTAAATCATGCGTGTAGCCGCGTTTTTTTAAATTTGAAATGAAAGTTACCATGCTGGGTTACATGTTAAGCACCTTTCAAGCCCCCAAAGATCCATGAAACCCCTTGAAAAACGCACTTTGAACTGTTCCTCACTACTCTGGCAAAGACAAACTTTCTCTGTTAAATTGCAGTTGTGGCGAACTTCTGTCTCTCCGTTACCCTTAAGTTAACCCCCTCTGTCGTCTTTATATCAGCCTCTTAGCCTCCCTCGTTAGCTCTCCTTCTGTTCTGTCTCTTTCTATCTCTCTCCCTCTCAGCACTTTGCCCATTAAATTCACATTTCAGCTCCACCCTCTCCCATTTCTCTCTCTCTCTCTCTCTTTCTCTCTCTCTCTCTCTCTCTGTCTCTCTCTCTCTTTCATCCCGCTTCCTCCCTGCCTGCTTCATTCCCTCACTCCTTCTTTCTTATCTCTGTAAGTTTTCAGCTGGGACCTGCTTTTTCCTCTGCAGTATAGCCCCTGTGTCCCCCTGGGAAGGACCATCACCATTTTTGCATGTGGATGTGTATATGAGTGAGCAAGAGAGTGTGTGGTGTGTGCGTGTATGTGTGTGCGTGCGCAAGAGTGAGAGAGTGAGAGCGAGAGACACTTTGGTCTTGCTATCTTGGGTCCGAGAGTCCTCACAGGAACAGGAATAAAAAACTCAGAAGTGGGCACTTGTGTGCAACACTTTCCGGTGTGTGTGGGCATGTGTGTGTGTGTGTGTGTGTGTGTGTGTGTGTGTGTGTGTGTTAAGGGGGTAAAATGATGTTAATCCTTCAGAGTGGAATCTGCCTGCCTATCAGCCATAAGCCTAATTTTCATTTTCACTTTTGGCTAAAAACAACTGCACAACACCAACTTGGCTGCACTGCTTGTGTGTGTGTGAGTGAGTTGAAAGTGAGTGTGTGTGTGTGTGTGTGTGGCTTTACATACGTGTCTATGTGTGTGTGTGTGAGAGACACTTGAGGAAATGTAGAGCTGGATTTGTTTGAGCGCGAGGAGGAAGAAAGACATAGATATGAGTTTGACCTTGCATGATTCTCCCGTGGCACCTGGTTGCATAATAACTGTTTCCCTCGAAATGTTCTTTTGTGCAAAAGGCAGCCAGTCAGTCACCTGCTTCCCATCTAATAAACCGAGTGTGTCCTGCAAAGTTGCACTACGTAGGCTACATGATTAAGCAGAGTGCTGTAAATTCAATAAATCTGCAGAGAAGAAAAGTTTGACTTCAGTTTCGTACCCCGGCGGCAACAACAAAATTGTCACTTTGTAAATGAAGAAGGAAACAGATTTGATGAAATGAGATATGAATAATATAGGCTGGTACAATAAAAAACACTTTTCTTTCTTCGCTCTTGCTATTAACCAGCAACCTCCTTTCTTTAATGGAAAGAGAATCACATCTACAGCAGAGGTTTTCATTCCCAGGCTTCAACACTTAGAGCCCTGCTGCTTTTCATTCCGGAGTGATTTGTACCTGCACGGATCGCTAAGTGAATGCAATCAGCTGGCAGGTAGAATAGGAAATTTACATTACTTTGTGTCCTGAGGACCACTGACCTGCTGGACGACGTGCATAAACCAGTCTAGAAATGGGGAAGCCATGGGGGATGAGAAACTCTCAGCCTTACATGACATGTTTCCTCCCTGAAGGATGAGGTTCCCATGCATGTTGAGGCTCAGAGTTCCCTTAGGGGATCTTTGGGTCTCCATAAAATGAGGTTGAACAACAGAAGGACCTTGTAGATCTATGGAATGGAATGGACTTGCATTTATACAGCGCTTTTATAGTCTTCCGACCACTCAAGGCGCTTTACACTACATGTCAGCATTCACCCATACTGATGGCAGAGGATACTAAGGTGCCAATTTTGCCCATCAGGATGTAATCTAAATCTCATTCACATGCCGATGGCTATGCCTTCAGGAGCAATTTGGGGTTAATTGTCTTGCTCAAGGACACATCGACATGTGACCAGCAGCTAGGGATCGAACCACTGACCCTCCAATTGGTGGACAACCTGCTCTACCCTCTGACACACAGCTGCCCTGGCTGTGTCTCAGAGATCTAATCTTATCTCGCCAGATATGCTGCAATCCTTCACTAAAAGATATAAACACTTACATCCAAAAAGAAGACTTTATCTTGTGGGACTTCATAAAATTAAAGGGACTATTTGTAACTTTCAGAAATGCTTGTTGACAGTGACACCTGTGGCCTTAAGTCAACGAAAGTCAGCGTCGAGCTCGCGCCAGCTCGCTCTAAGTAGACATGAACGAGCATCGCTCAAAACAGTGAGGCGACACATATCAGCTAAAACCACAATATCACTCTATATTTCACCTGCTTGGCAGTAATGTTAGCTGACCAGACGGAGGTCTCTCCATGAATCAATGCTGATCCTAGTGTTGGCTTTTCCTGCTTCAGCCAAAACGGGTTGGTGCCGGGGCTGAAGCAGGAAGCCTCCCGACTGCGCCCACAGGGAGACACCTGC
>CAKALG010030506.1:0-10904 GCA_916700815.1 Helicolenus hilgendorfi | reverse complement strand
GATGATGTCATAGTGATTAAGCCGGCATATCATTTTGTACATGAGATTCTTAATACAGTTTGAAAAGTATTTATGCCTGCAGACACAAATATTTCACTTGCACTGGAACATCTTGGTCTTTTTAGTATTATTACATTACCCAGTTGCTTACACATTGTATTTCTTTACAAATATGTAGGCTCTATCAATTCAATTCAAAGTGTCTTTATTTGCATGAAAGTTTAAAAAACAATGATGCCAAAGCATCAAAATACAAATGCACAATAACATCAATATGAATATAAACACCTTACAATTGTTATATAATAATGATACAGCATTATAATTACATTTCCATCTATTTATCTATCTACCTACTATCTATCTATCTATCTATAGAATGCCTTTATTGTCATTGTATCATTAAAAACCATACAACAAAATTTGGAGTGCTACTCCTGTAAGGTGCCGATAGTTAAAAACACATCCTCCACACATTCATTCATACATGTACCACACAATAATATCAATAATAATAAATAATGAAAAAAAATCGTGCACATATAAAAAAAAATTAAAAAAACATAAATTTTGTATATTTGTGTCCATTCAAGATGCGTATTGCTGTAGGGAAATCTATCTATCTATCCTTAATAATGATAATAAAAATAATACATTTTATTTATATAGTGCTTGTCAAGACACTCAAAGACACTTTACACAGCTAAAATGATCATAAACAAGGACATCATAATATATAAAACACACAACATTAATCAAACATAATTTGTTTGCACACATCGTCATATTATTACACCAACTTTTATTGTCCCTCTCGCAGCACATCTATGAGGACAAAACCTCCCTGTATTCTTGTCTCCCCTCCCTGCCCGGTCTGAACTCAGAGGTCCCAAAAGGGGTCAGTTCAAGCATTGACACTCCAGGAAGTCTACATCTGTGCTGCTTGATGCCCGTGGAGAAGTACAAGCTGTGAATACAGTGACTTAACATTGAAGGATAGTATTTGGGAGATCACAACATCCCATGCTGTGTACAGAGTTGATGACTCTGCTGAAGCCAGTGCCCTCTAAATGGTCTGAAACCTCTTCACAGCTACACTGGCTTCTAAAACCGCCACCCATACTGCTGCTTTTTCAGTCACGGAAATAAATTTTGGTATGCAATCCTATGGTTTTGACAGGCTCAGGTAATTAGTTTCACTTCATTGTATGTTGTATACTTTTGATTTTTATATTATGTCATTCCATTTGGACAAGGCGTTGGCAATCTGGCACACTTCAGGCAGGCTATATCTTGACCTAAATTTCAGCGGCAGCCTTCCCTGTGATGTCAGATGGGATTGTTTTTCTACCCCGTGTTTTTCTTTCTGCTCTGTGGTTTGGGAGACCCCCTCTAACCATCAGTATAACCACCATCTCTCCATCCAGCCATCACAGAGCAGGAAAGAGAGCTGTTTATTTCAGCTGGGCTCTCTGGACCCAGGCGCATGTCGGAATAATCTATCCCCCCCATCTCTGCAATGCCCAATTTGTTAGCTCACTGATAAAGCACAAATGTTTCTCACTTGCCAGTTTTGATGTCAGCAGCTGTGTTTCATCTGCAGCCAGATCCCCTGTAGAGTTAAATGGAGCATCAGACAAAGCCCAAATGGCCACGTGGACTTTCTTGAGATCCTAAAATACATTATATCTGAACAAGGGACACTTTTTCATGATTGCAAAAATAAATTTGGAGCCCACTTTTGAGGGGGAGGGGAAACACCTGAGGTTTCTCTTTCACAAGCTATTAAAAAAGAACTGGAGAGGATTGTTTCAATAGATCCAGAGCCCACATGAAAGGCACCACTGAGAGCGACTGCATCAGCTAAGCAGACTTGGGGAGATTTCAAAGGCTGTCAGTTGATAGATGCGCAGCAGACAGTCATTACGGCTCTGAAATAAAAGATGAACAACAGAAAATCCTTGAGAAACAGAGAAGAGGCTGGAGGGAAAATCCTCATCAAAACAGCACTCTTAAAAAGACGAGCTGCCATCCGCAGTCTACCAGATTAATGGAGTTCCCCTTTGTGAATGATCAGCTTTGATTACAAATTCAAATACCCTTTTTGCTTTTGCCATCTTCCAAAAACTGTGGCTGATTAGAAACACACTCATTTTTGGTTTTCTATTGTCTTCAGGGATAAGGCGTGTTCAGTTAGACTTATTTTAATACAAATAATTGTATTCAAGCACAATTAAAGCAGCAATAGGTAGATTTGGATGCAAATATGATTTAAAAAAGTTATTTTCATAAAATGGTCACTATATCCTAACAGTAGTCAGGTAATCTGAAAATAATCATGTGCCTCTGTGTACTCCGGTGTCCTTGGTGTCCTCCGGTGCTCCCAATGGCATCTGTAAGATTTCACATACTGGAAGACAACAACCAATCAGAGCCGAGCTGGAGCCTTGCCGTCTCTGAGCAGCTGTCACTGATTTGCAAACTCCAATATGAATCAATATTCTGTTACGGTAATGCTTATTTCTACTGTTTAGCTGTAAAATTAGAAAGTTTGCTCTGGCTGGTGGGAGGTGCTTGGTATTTCCTCAACTGATCTCAACATGGCTGCTGGGTCACAAACTTTCTCATTTAACAGCTAAACAGTACACTACAAGATGTTTCTGAAAACATTTGAGGCAAGAAATAGCAATTAAATGAACAGAATATTGATTCATATTTGATCAGCGCTGCTTAGTTTGACCATTTGATCAGAGTCCACGAGTGATTGACAGCTGCATCTGTTGAATGAACAACCAATAGGAATGCTCTCTCCCTGAAATGACCTGTGATTGGCCAAAGGTTCCCGTCACGGGCTAGATTTTTTAAAGCCTGAAAACAGAGCCATGAGGAGGTGCAGAAGTCTAGTCTCTCAGAACACTTGAATTACAATATGCTGAAAGGTTATTATGGCATTTTTGCCAAATGATGCCAAAAATATTCTGCCTACTGCTGCTTTAAATCACACACATACAATCATAAACATGAAATATCTCCGACATGTGTTTCATTTATGTGATTTTTAGATGAAGGTGATGGATACCATTTGGCACGTGTTACTATTTATAACAGCAGTATAATTACATGTCAAGTTCCTTCCTTTGGCTATGATGTACATTTTTAGCTGAGGCATAATTCATCCTGCCATCGCTGGCATTCATTATTGTCACGACTGGGCTCGAGTCAAACAGCCTGGGAAAATGATCTTTCTCTGTAGATATCAGAGGCAGAGGGAGAGACTGTTTTTTTTAATCTGCTTAGCCGTGACACAATTTTCCTCATATCATTCACAAATCAGTCTGGGTTCACAATGCAAAAGTCAGGGCTGAGATTTATTCTCAGCCACAAGACTTCACCTAACTGCCTCCTCCTCGCCACAACAAAGACGGCACTGAGAGCAGAAATGGCAGCATCTCACTGAAGAGTCTAACGACTGCCTGCATTGTTGGAATTCCGGCTTAACTTCCTGAGTCTGTCCACACCTGGCCGACCGCCAGCACACACTTTTCTTTTCATTTTTTCCTTTCCTTCCCTTTATCAAGATCATATGTAGACTCAATTTTACTGAGACATAATGTGAGTCTTTTCCAACCTCGACCACATGTAATACAAAGTTGGATTATACTCTGTGTCTTTCTTACTTCCTATATCTTTAAATATTTGAGCAGTATTTCTATCTGTGACATTGGTAACACCAGCAAGAATAGATACATTAAAGGTGTTATTGATAACATGTTTATGTAGATGAATAGTTTAAAAGTAAATCTACACAGCTTTTAGAAAGAGGCCGATGTATCACTTTGCCTTAAAAAAAAATTATGATTGTGAATTAATCATTTAAAAAATGTTGGCGGGTCCAAAATTTATGTTTTGTTTATCTCTGTTGAAGTAATCTTGACGTTTGGTTCCCACTTTAAACAAGGCTTGTGAGCAAATAGTATAACGACGTTGGTTTCACGTGGTATCTCTGTGTTGTCAGCGATCAAGTTGCCAGTTAGTGTGGAAAAATGGATAAATGGCTGAGTTTGGCGGTAAACACCAAGCTTCTCTCTGGTACCAATCCCTAGTGCTCAGCGATAAAAGGAGGCTGCCTCTGCCACGCCTGGCTTCACTGACACCAAAAAGTATAGAAACAAAGAGACAAAACTCAGGTGTTTTTCTGACAACAGCCCCTGCCGCCATTTTGGACTGAAAATGCTTATTACAAATTATAATAATTTATTTTAGGTGGACGTTTTACTGGCGTCCGGTAGTCGCTTTCAATCCAAAATGGCAGAAACGTAGCTTTGCCGCTGGGCGCTGATGTTGCAATGGAATGAACAAGTGACACCTGACGTTAGCACGTATTAGCTATGTTAGCTTAATCCTCTGAACAACAATAACCCATAAAATTAAAATTCTGCATATTTAAACAAAAACAATAACAACTACCAACATCCATAGTCCTTACAACCTTCACTAATGTGTTCTCACCAGTTAGATTGTCAAAATGAGAAAAATAACAGCCTCAATCCCTGAGGAGCTACGGTAGCATTTTAGCATTAGTGACGGTTTTGTCCAGTTACCTAACGTTATACTTCCCTCAGAAAATGTATAACAAAGAAGCACATCAGAGGGGTTCTAGAAGTGGGTGGCCCAGGCCGACTGAAAAATAAGTAGGTATATAACATATACTTGCGTATACCCTACGCTTAGATGACAAGCTAAACGTTGCCTAAAACTACAAAAAACATATCCTAAGATTACCATAGATTACGTTACATGGATCTTGAAACACTACTGCACAAAGTAAACTAAATCTTTAGCAAATGTATAGCTACATGAATACAAAATGATTTCACCACTCTGTTTCGAAAGATTCATCTCTTGACATGACTGTCTGTCTGAGTCTCACTCCACTCGACCATAAAATATGCCGGTTGTGCAACGAACTGGCAACCACTTGTTGTGAAGTGAATGCAATGGAAAGGGTGAAGGAGAGTAGGCTGAATGTTCAACCGAATGTTATCAAAAGCACCTTTAAATTCTGCTGAATCACTTTTGTAACCCCATCTCAAAATATTTAAATGCTTTCTCACACATTCCTGTGCGTCAACATGACGTAAAATGGGTTCTCTGTTTTCATGCAGCAAATTGTGCCTGAATTTCCTTGGTATCGCTGGCCGCCGTGGGCGTGACAGACATATTCACACTTGTCCCATGTCCAAGTGAACCCCTGTAATGAAACTGGCAGTGGCAAAGCATCGCTGGAGCTTAGCTCAGTCAACCATCTGTTAGGTTGCATGGATTCATGCGGAGTAAACTAGAGTGGACCTTGTATGGACATGTTCCAGCATGACTGTCATGACATCAATGTTCACCATGAAACGAAAAAAAACAAAAAACATTCCCGTCTTTTTCTAATGGAAAAAGCATGCGAGGAGAGTATGATTCACTGCCTTCCATGCCTAATCCAGGTTTCAGTACATTAAATAAATTAGATACAGGGACATCATACAGCATAGATTATGCATGTACATCCGCAGTCACACATGGAACAAATTTTGGCATTGGTGAGGCTTTTCGGAAATATTAAATAACTAGTCAGCCTAGATATTTGGTCCCGGATAGTGTGCCACAACAGCTACAGAAAGCACTAGCAAGGATGGCTTTTACAGATGAAATCAGGTCATGGTGTTGTGGACTTTCTTCAGCGAGTTAAACCTTGGCAGTTGAGAAGCACATGAAAGAGCTAAAAGGGAATCAAAGTGGTATTCTGTTGGCATGGATATGGTAGCGGTGTGCCAGTTTGTTCACCTTTTTCAAGCACCAATAATGGACACCATCTCTGTAAGAAAAAACTGACACTTGAACCAATGATGAAGATAAGAGTTCAATTAGTTCTTTCCAGGCAAGGACGCATAAGGAATGTCTTTCTCTCCCCTCAAGGACAAAGCTGGTTTTGGCTGCATTTTCTCGCTAAGTGGCTGAGCCATAAGCCCAGAGGTGAATTGCTGCTGCTGCTCAGCCAACTCAAATACAACTCTGCAGGAAGTGCTGAGCTGGATGGACTTGCACTGCAGCGTCTAATGCTAAAAGCCCTGCCAATGTGGAGTCCTTTGCCACTCCAGAGCATAACACCATCCATCCATCCCTTTGTCCGTGGGTTCCCAGGCTGCTAGCATCTTCACTTCCACATAAAGGCTGGGAATAATTCCCCGGGAAGATGCGTGAGAGGGAGAATACTATGGTTTTCCAGGAAAAAAGGGAGGATAGAAGGGTGTATATGGGTTGCCATAGCACTACATAAGGGAGGAAGAAGAAGAATAGCAACGTTTTCAGTGGGAGGATTGAAAGGGGAGGGGTTCAGAAGAGTGCAAAACCCCCATAAATAAAGCTAATGAAATGGCAGTTGAGTCTGGAGAGAGGTGGAATGGCTGGTTGGGTCTTACCCACTGTCTGATTTATCCTCAGTGTCCCTGTGAGCACAGCGGGGAGATCCATTACCTCACCTCATCAATAACATCCCATGGACAGGGAAAAAGGCCTGCTTTCCACACCGACACCCACCCCAGGGACCGGCTCAGAAGGTTCACTCAGTGGGGGGAGAGAGGAAGCCGGTCTAATGTAGTCACACATAGAGAGCAAAAAAATGTCTCCGTTGGGGGATGGGGTTGCTTTAGTGGAACCGCGCAGGGGGTGGCTCGACATATACAGCGCATAACATACTCAGCACATTGCGGCAGCCCACAATCACATGCATATGCATCTCACAAGCTGTGGAAATTGATGCATTCGCCGTCTCCCACACGGACACAGTGTTTTTTTTTCATTCTGTGGGTGGATGGTGAAGAGATAAGCGTGAATTATCTGAGTCAGTTGACGCATTGTCAAAGAGAGTGTCAACACACGGACTCGTAAAATGATTGATAGACTTCACTTGATTCATAAGAAATGCTGTCGATAAACTAGTACAGGTGCAGGCATGCCTGAGATTACTATAATGTACTATAAACAGATTTTAAACGATCCCAGAAGGCCGACGGAAAATATAAAGGCGCATGAAATTGTTCTTTAATGTAACAGAGAGTAGTGGAATTAAAACAAGGCTTCTGATGAAGATAATAGGGGCCTTGGAAGTATTTTACACCAGAAATGAGGTGAAATGTCAACAGAGCTTACGGTCTCCAGAGGGAGTTGATAACAGTACAGAGATAAGAATAGAGTGCAATAGCAGATAGTGTGATTGAAGTAATCTCTGTCACACTCTCCCTCTATGTGTGTGTGAGAATGATCTTTCATGTGCTTTTTGCACTGAGATCACAAGGTATAGTGGCAGTGTCTGTGTCAGTGTTGAGTAAGACACCCTGAGGGGAGGGCTTTTCAGCAGCGCGGCTGAAAGGAGGAAGCTCGACACTCCACAGAAAGACGCAGAGTAAAATGCTTGTCAATCACTCGCCATCTCTGCATTTTTATCCCCCCGAACTGCTCCAGTGTCAGCTACGCAACTGTTAGACTACTGAGGATTTCACTACTTCTAACAAGTCGAGAATCCGGATTTGCCCTAGGAGGAATTCTGGTGTTTTTTGGACTGAGAAAGTACAGTAATTTTAGCTTTATAGAGAGTGAAATGAAAGCTAAGCCTCTAGACTGTTGCATACGTCATAGACGTCTGTCTTCTCTGTGTTGTTAGGAGGCAACACAGAGAAGAGCCTTAGTGGGGGTATTCAGAGTTTAGTTCCCTATTCAGTGCTCAGCCTTTCAACAGACAATCTGATTACATCTAATACATGTTGTACTTGCCTCTGGTGTTGCGCCCTACAGATTAGTCATTGATGATTCTTTTTAGGCCACATAGCACACACGAGACAGAGAAGCCAAAATACGAAACATGCGCTTCTAATGGCTCAGGTAACACTCAAATGTTACTGGGAATGGAAATAAAATGTCAAATATTCTATTGTTTTCTAACTGATCTAAAAATCAAGTATCTTTAAAGGTAGGGTTGGTAGTGCTGTTCAAATAGTTATAGTTATAGTTGTTGAAATTCTCATTACATCCCAACAGCAATCAATAAATCAAATGCTCGGACAAACAAATGAAAAAGATCTGGTATCTGTGGCCGTCGCAGGACTGTAATAAACCAGTCCAATCATTTCATTTGGCCTGAATGTTATGACTGGACGAGCTACCTGCCTGCCCGCCTACACACATTCTGCCCGTGCAGTCATTATGCGTCACCAGAGTCTTCCACAAGCTGCTGGTTTGACAGCTGCGAGTACCAACAATAGCTTTGTTTACATTTATAATGATAATTTTGGGGGAGTGGCTTTGGAGGGAGGCCTGAAGGGACGGACTATCTGGTACCATCCCAAAGTCCCACATAAGGCCTTAAGCCCTGAACCCTCAGGGACTTGACTGATGTCACCTGTTGAGGGATAGAGGCTGCAAGGGCTTGAAATGGTATAAACATGAATGGGACAACACTTTGCGACAACATATCACGTTACCTTGATGATCGTGGTTTTCTATTTTACAGTTTTTACTGCCTATGTGAACGTCTCCCAGGCTCTTGCCATACGAGACTAGAGGTAACTGTCAAAAAATCAAATAAAAATAAATAAAAAATAAAATGTATTTGTTTTTGTCAAACTTCAAAAATGCAAAATTAAAAGAACCGGTTGGTGAATAAACCAGGTGTGATATAGTCTAATACATGCTAACTCTGATTTCATGTGTTTTTATGTACCATCTTTCATCCTTGCTCATGGCTGAATACCCGTATGTCGTCCTCCTTGTTTACTTTTATTTTTACGCCTCCGGGCTTCCCCTGGTAACTGTGGTAACCCCGTGTTTAACATCACAACGCTGTGAATTGTGGGTAATTCCCTCAGGCAAAGTCTGCAAAAATGCAGACTTACAGAAAGTGTTCATAAAAGGCTCATAATGTCTGCGAAAGAGCCCTCAAGGACTTGACGATTTGACAGTGGGACAGCTCGAAACCCTCACGGACTTTGTGGGAACGCGCTTCAAAGTCTGTGAGTCCATGAGGGTGGACATTGGGATTGGGCCTCTGTGTTGCCGACTTGGCGACTTTACTTTCCTTGGAAAAGAGTTGGCAACACTGGGCTGGGTTTTTCGGTTGGATTATTTTTAAAATATAGCGTACTCTTGCTAGTTTCTCAGCATTGTCAACTCTACATTTAAGGTTTTATTATTCCTATGAGACAATGAAACAGAGTCATTAATTAATAAAATAAAAATAGTCTTGAAATAATGAAATGGAAATCTATCTAGTTAATAAAGCCTACATTAGCTGAGCTTTTGTTCACTTTGGGGCAGCGGAAACAAGCTGTAAATACCACAGTGGTATGTTGTCACCTTATACTGTAAGTTGATATGGTTGTTAGCCGTTGCCTTTTTACACGTTTGATAGATATGGAGCAGCGTTAGTATTGATTTGTTCAATATTCACTCTCATTCTAGCTCTGTTTTTATTCTCCAGTCTTTTACTCTATACAATTAAACACTTTAAAGGAGCATGTTGCTGTACGTCCTTGAGGAAGAGGGAGATATCCTATCCAGCGGCTTCTGACTGGCTCTGCTGACACCAAGGTCAAAACGTACACACAGCCCTGCTCGGGGAGGAGGCGAAATAGTCCATCAAACAAGCCGTGAACCAAGCGCTTGCATCCTGGAAAGCGTTGATGCAGGACTACAGGGCTCCTCTGAGAATAGAGGCTGCTCTGTAAGCATCTCCAACGCTCCCTGAGCAATCACAGTGTATGTTCCTGTTTCCACCTGACCTGGCCTCCTGTCCTCTACAGCACAGAGGCAACAACACTTGAGATGTGTTTTCAGAAACGTCTTTTGTCATGCTCTTGTGAATGTTCAGAAAAATGGCCACAGATTTCTGTGAAATAAACCACTACAGCTGTCAGATGGCGTTCATGTGAGTATAATCAAGACCTTATTTTGACATTATGTGATTTCCTGCAAAACAGTGTGTTCTTC
Organism: Helicolenus hilgendorfi; assembly: GCA_916700815.1. Taxonomy (NCBI): domain Eukaryota; kingdom Metazoa; phylum Chordata; class Actinopteri; order Perciformes; family Sebastidae; genus Helicolenus; species Helicolenus hilgendorfi. The sequence goes on along the minus strand of CAKALG010030506.1, from coordinate 875 downwards.
AGTATGATGATGACAACAACACACATCAGAGGCTGGAGTCCATTGTGGCTGACTGTATGTGAGGAATAATAAATAAAGGCAGAAGAAAAAGAGCTGAGTGGTCATCGTAAGAGAGTAACAGAGGAGGAATTTAGCCTTCGACTGCCAAAGCTAGTGAGTCACATCCGATCTGAGAGATTCTTGTCAGATGTGGGAGAGTGGGAGGTGTGTGTGGGCTGCAGAAATATGATATAGAAGCGCCGATCCAGCCTGCGAGCGTTTTCTCTTGAACACCCAGAAATTAATCCATCCACCTTGGAAAGTCCTCAAGGCTTTTCGCACTAAGAATGTAATGTGTTAGTAACAGACTTGTATAGGGTCTTTGTGTGTTTGTGTCCGTAAGAGACAAGAGAGACGACTGCGAAGGAGGCGAACAGTACACTGTTTATGCTGAAAAGGTTGTTGGAGACTGTTTTGTTCGAAATAACGCAATGATAATGATATCATCTGCTTATACTCCTGCCTCTGTGCTGGTTTGTAACTTGACAATGTTGACTATAGTTGCTGCCTCAGGGCCGCTTTGCACTCAGCGGCCTTAGCAATCATTGTAAAGTACTAAAAGTAATAACAACACCATTTCAAGTGCCTTACCTTAAAAGAGGACCTATTATGCTTTTGTGCTTTTTCCCTTTCCTTTAGTGTTTAATATATTTTTTTGTGCATGTAAAAGTTCTGCAAGGTTACAAAGTCCATGCCAAAGGGAGTTAATCTCCCCCACAGAAACACTGCTCCTCTGGTGTGTGAAATAATTTTCATTAATTTATTTATCTTCATTTATTTATTATTGTAATTTTTTTTTTCCGTAAATTAAAAACATATTTATTATATATCTTTTT
>CAKALG010030505.1:0-13214 GCA_916700815.1 Helicolenus hilgendorfi | reverse complement strand
CTAACGCCCGCGTGAGCAGTGCGTAACGGCTGCCTCGCTGAACTGCTGCCGCTGCCAGCCATTTCTTTCTACATAGAGTTTGCCTTTCATAATGGCCATTTCATTTAATTATAAATGTCATTTATATTTAAGGTTAAGAAGTGTGTGCTCATTTGTAAATAATAGTAATAATCCACAGTTAAAACCCCATACTTCATCCATTGAGTCCTGCAAGTCACTGCATTTTCTACAACACTGTCCTGCAAATATTTCAGAATAAAAGCCTTGTGTTAACAAATGAAGGAATTCTATCCACATTAACAATGCTTGAAAAATACATCTTTACAGACATTGAAACTGTAGTAAAGTTGCTAATATGATGTCAATATACAGTCAAAAGATCACTTTTACTGTCTGTGACATATTCTACAGATGTCTAGACATGGAAACTGTAGTCATATTGCTGGTATGATATCAATATACTGTCAAACGATCATTTTCACTGTCTGTTGTTGCTCTGAACCGCGTGCGGCTCGCGGTAAAAATAAGCCAGACCTCGAATCTCTAGAAGAGACACAATTGACACGTCAGTCAGTGAAATTGACGTCAACCACGACCACACGACTACCATGACTACAAAGTGCAACGCCGAAACATACAACGTAGTACCACCTAAATGACTTCACACATCAATGATCTCCTCGTAATTGTACTACAACATTTAGTTTGGAAAAATATGCTTTTGCATAATTTTGGTGTTTTAATTGGAAAAATATTCAATAACTTCAGTAATGTACAGTGTAGTACCACCAAAATGACTTCACACATCAATGGTCTCTTCCTGATTATACTTATTCAACTAATTAAGACATTATGATGGCACTACACTTTATAAACGTGAAGTTATTGAAAATGTTCCCATTAAAAATTCACCAAAATTATGCAAAAGCATATTTTTCCAAACTAAATGTTGTAGTTCAACTATGAGGAGACCATTGATGTGGGAAGTCATTTTGATGGTACTACACAGTATAATTGTGCCAATGTGTATAGAACAATGTTATGTATCCAGCTCGGAGGACGGCTTGTTGTAATTCAAATGAAGTTGTAGCTCGTTGTCTACCTTACTACGGTTACAAAGAGCCGTTGTTTGTTTTTTAACGCTTCGGTTATGAGTTATTGATCCAGGAAATTTGAATCTGTCAATATCTTTCCAACTTTACATCACCTAGGGGGGCTCCGTACATCAGCAATGCGTGGACTGTCAGGAATGATTGGAAGAAGTGCACTATGAAGTTACTCGAGGGAAAGAGTTACTAACTTGAGGGAACGAGTTACTAACTTGAGGGAACGAGTTACTAACTTGAGGAGACGAGTTACTAACTTGAGGGAACGAGTTACTAACTTGAGGGAACGAGTTACTAACTTGAGGGCACAAATTAATAAAATAATCCTACAGGTCTAGGGGAGCCTCTGTAGAAAGAAGCAAAGATATTTCCCAATCTGGTTATTATCTCGCAACCCCTTGTAAGGGTGCCCCAACCTCAGATTATAAACCACTGATAAATGACCCCGTGATATCTACAGACTTTTACAGACAGACCAGCTTCCAGAGTGAAACGCTGCCAGACACCATACTCTTTTCTCATCTCTCTTATGCTAAATTGACCTCATTTCTTTGTCTCCTTTGCTTCCTTTGTGTTTCTCGGCCCAGTGGCTGTGAACCGGCTCACTATCAGCCCTGCATCTCTGATGAAAATGGACCCAGACTTATCAGACTCCTGCTCCGTCAACAGGAAAAAAACACCGATGTTTCATGTTCTGTATGAGAATAATACCAGCTGACTGTTAAAGGAAGCGCCGTGGCTTAATCAATAGAATAATTACGCTTACGGAAAATACTATGTCATGCGTGGCAATGATTGGACACTGCTGTATTGTAATCAGTGAAAATGGAGCTCAGTGACTCCTCTGGCTGAGGCTGTGGATCGAGGTACAGTGAATAACTATAGATGAAGTAAAGGGAAGGACATAGATGATCTCATAAAGCAGACATGATGTTTATATTTTGGCTGTGGATTAAGTGAACACAGGCACAGAAGCCCCCCACCAAGTGTATTCCTTATGTTTAATTTAAGTCATATTCAGAATATTCAGAACATCCAATATCACATATCTGTCTATTCTCCCTTTGTCCAACTCAGCAGTCTCTCTCGGGTTTCTCCAATCGATTCAACTCTCTGAGTTGCAGCCGTTGTCTGAATGAAGCTATTGTCTCCACACAGACCTGCTGACCAGATGCTGTATACTTTAAATGAAGAAGAAACCGACTCTTAATAGAAGTGATGCAATAGGGACAGTATGAGGCACAGCTGAGAGCTGTCAGCAGCACCTCTGTACGTGCGTTAGGATGTGAGGACATTCTTTAGCAGCTACAGCAGTGGTTAGCAAACACATGGGGTGAACTGTGGCGCCCACTTTTCTCTGGAGACCTCATTTGATTTGAGTTAATGACATTTTTTCTGTATATAACGGCTTAGCGGGATAAGAATGAAACCCAAATCCACTGTGTGGAAGTGACTGGGCTCATTCTTTTATGTGTAAGGCAACGTCAGGCTTGACTTTATTGTTTTCCTAACTTTGCTAAACATAATGTAACAAATAAATACATAGATATAAATGTACTGAATTGTTATCTGTAATTAAAATAATAAATCCTACACCAGCAACTTGGTAAAAAATCTTTAAAAAAGAATTGGAATTACAATCAAGTGTAAACCTTTTTAATGCAATTGGTCAAAAGTTGAAGGAACAGTGTAGCATTTCAGGGGATCAGAATATTAATAACCTTGTTTTCATAATCACCTGAAACTAAGAATCGTTGTGTTTCCGTTAGCTTAGAACGTTAATTTATATCTACATAGGGAGTGGGTCCCCTTCACAGAGTTCGTCATGTTGCTCCGCCATGTTTCTACAGTAGCCCAGAACGGACAAACCAAACAAGGGCCTTTCAGGTTTTTACGTTACTTAAAGGCCACCGTAGTTCTCCAACATGCTTGTGAAACTGCGGTAACATGAGCCGCCAGGTGCTAAACTGTGGTAACAGTAGGCGGCGTCTGAATTTCGTTGCTCCTAAAGTCGGTGAGGTGAAGGTCCTGAAGGATACCATGGCAATGCCACAGTTTTGCACTTGGCGGCTCATGTTACCAAAGTCTTGGAAATGGAGGGGTAAACACAGGGGTACTCAGTTGGTTGCAATCTGCAACCACACCACTAGATGTCACTAAATCCTACACATTGGACCTTTAAACAGGAATTAAAATTCCAGCATGTAATGTATATTGTTCTTTGAACATAGAATTGAATAGATTGGCCCCATTGTCACCCGTTTCAGCTCTTTGAGTCAGTATGGACCCAATATCTGATCTGGTATCGGTATTTGTGCATCCCTAGTTTTGTGCAGCTTCTGAGTATACTGTAGGTACACCAAGAAGCTACAGCCGCCAATAAAGTGGTGCAGTGAATTGGAGCAGAAATAAAAAGAGAGAAATCCTTGGGCAGATCTGAAGGAAGACATACAGTATTATGTATTCAAAAGACACTTGTATTTTTGAAAGGTGGCAAAAAAAATCGACATTAATTTCTAGGAACATCTCCTCTCAAAGTGTGAGGTCGATTTTTTTATGTTGACACTGCTTACAACCAAGGCCGCTGGGCAACAGTTACTGGTTCTCATTAAAGGTAGTTCCTCTTTCACATTATATTTGCCTTGCGTTGCTGTAGCCAAGCTGAAAACATGCCTACTGGAGTTCTCATCACTCACATGCTGGCTGTGGCAGGACTGGCAAGCGGCAGTTCCTTCAAGAGTACTCGACAACAAAACATTTGTATACCATGTTTTCCTCTGCAAACACAAAAGAGTTCCTCTTCACCTGTCAACATGATTATTCAGTCCAATGTTTCCCGCTGAATGCGGACCGGTGGTCTTACTTTCCCACATGGAGCTGTGGGAAGTCTTGAGATGTGGGACAAAGGAGGCCTACAATCCTGCCTGGATTACCTCATGCCTTTGGTCCCTGAAGTGGCCAGTCCGTCTCTCTCTCCCCACTCTTCAAAAACAAGCAAGGAGCTGGAGTAAGTAAGGAAGGAAAGGAGAGAACATCCAAGAGAGAGAAAGAGCAGTGGGTTGAGTGGGTAAGGGCATAAAAGGTGCTGGTAAGGAAACAGACTGAATGTGTAAGCTAAAGAGGGGGAAAGACAGAAAAGGAGGGGTCTAATGTTTAGTATTCATCCATGTTTGTATGATTAGGCCAAGTAGGGCAATTAGTCCAGATGGAGAATAGAGATTGGGTCCAAGCACAGGACTACTGATTCACAGAAGAGTTTCCTCGGGGATGCAGATCACCTGGTGTGAACCTCCCATCCAAAGCCTCGGGGCAGCTGACCTCACACAGCACTCAGCATGGCAACTCAGACATATTTATGACGAGGTTCCCACCTAGCAATACATAGAGGCCTGTGGCCGCCGACCGGAGCTCTTGTTTACCAGAGTGAGTCACCAGAGGAAGTTTTTCAATCTGATTTTACATTCCTTTCATCATTGTGTGGTGCAGTACATTAGTGGTGAGTGATATTTTTATTATGTTCTCTGAGGACACTTTCAGATCACTTTGCTGCATTAAACTGGCCTGTAATGTTAAATATCTTTCATTACTGCTTAGCACTCATCTTCTTTTTCTCTTTTTGTTTCGTTTTTTTTGGGGACAGAGCTCCTCAAAAAGCTGAATATCACACATATGTTTGACATATACGGCCTAATAAAGCTGATATGGATGATGTGTTAGCAAAAGTTGCCTGCCTCTCTGGTTGAAAGCCTGCACCTCTGACCACAGCCAACATCACTGATAGGTGTGCTCCTCTCAACCTGAAACCACACCCAACAGTGGTGTCACAGGGTCCTGGTGTACACCACTTCACCGCAACAAGGTGGCAAGTTAAACCACTGGAGTTCAGCAAAAACATGACTTTCAGGGAGTCTTAAGTTATTCTTTAAAAACACTAAACGGCTTGGTAGAGCTGAGGGGAACTGCAGACAGGGATAATTCTCTGTTAACAAATATTTATTAAAATGCAATCTTTGCAAGAGCATTGAATAAGATGTATTTTTTTTTATTATCGCCAAGGCCCAATTTGTCTACAGTGAGGTTTAAAAGATGGAAGATAAAAACCTTGACAGTTTGATCTAAAATTACAGACTTGAATATAAAAAGCAATGATTTGGAGCAAAAATGCACCTTTCACAGAGATGAGTTTGAACCCAAACCCCAAACATTAAAACTAGACTTGGTAATTCTCTTCAAAAACCTTTTTTTCTTATATTTTTTGAAATTATCTTTATATCCCAACAGCAATCAATAAATCAAATGCTCCGAGAAAAAAAGAAAACGAAAAAAGTATGGTATCTGTGGCTCTCGCAGCACTGTAATAAACCTGTTTCATCATTGCATTTGGCCCGTGTTGGTTGTTTATGTTCATAATGATAATTGGGGGGCGGTGGCTTAGGAGGGAGGCCTGAAGGGATGGTCTGTCAATGTTGCCGACTTGGCGACTTTCTCGCTAGATTCAGGGACTTTTGGAGCTAGTGCTGCTAGCGACTTTCATTGGAAAAGAGTTGGCAACACTGGGCTGTTTTTTTTTTGTTTGTTTTTTTAAATCTAGTGTTCTCTTGCTGGTTTCTCAAGATTACCGACCCTAGCTTTAAATTCACAGGATTTAGCACACTGCACTTCGATTTACTGTTTCATTCACTGTGTAGTACAGTGATTCTCAAAGTACAACTTCTTTAGGTTTAGGCAAAAAAACTACAACTTCTTTAGGTTTAGGCAACAAAACTACAACTTATTTAGGCAAAAAAACTATAACTTCTTTAGGTTTAGGCAACAAAACTACAACTTCTTTAGGTTTAGGCAACAAAACTACAACTTATTTAGGCAAAAACATAAACACTTAGTGAAGATTAGGAAAAAACATCATGTTCTGGGTTAAAATAACGAACACAAAGACACCTCTTATGGAGTTTCACACTGTCTATACTACAGTGCCTGACTTCCGCTTCTGCTCCTGTCGTAATTACTACGGTCGCTAGAGATCTCTGTCGTGTTCTTTTATACCTTCTTTCGGTGATCTACCATGTGAATAGATGATAAAACCTACTTGTGGGTGAAGTAGGCCCCTATTGACCCACATTTATGGGGCTTATAGCAACTGATAACGGCTATTTAATAGCCTGACAACAGTCATCGGCTGAAATGGTAGTAAGCATATGAGTCGGTGTTAAGATTATGAGGGGGTCCTTGGGAACCCCTGGTGTAGTATCCATGCTGAAGTCAAATCAAACAATTCAAAATTCAAACAAACAAACAACCAATTGTTGGTTTTGCATCAACATGTTATATACTGCTAATTAAGAACCATAAGGAACAAAGGTTCTATCTATTTACTATTTGATCTATAGATATAACCACTTAAACAACTCATCTCATTTTACTCCCAGAAAAACTGCACATTGATTAATCGTTCCTGGAGCAGGTTGATTTATGTCACAGCTGGTTGCTTCATGAACACATTTTGCCTGGATTTACTTAGTCTGAACACAGTTTTTATACTCGAGTTGAATACATGACAGTTAAAGAGGAGCCCTGATTAAATTAGCATCTCACTTGAACAAGAATCTGGACTGGACAAAGATTCCGAGTTAAAAACGATTGCTCACTGAATAAGTGATGAAATCTATGTGGTGAAAATGCAAGCTGTGGCAACTATCACCTCAATATCTCAGAGTATCAAGCTGTCTCAAGGCATCAAGTGTTTCAAATCATAAATGAATTGGAAAAACAGCTAATATCTCACCAGACTGAGCCTCATTGATTTTACCCTCAGAGCATGAAAAAAAGAGAAAATCACTTTGCGAGCAGCATGAAGCCTGAGTCTGTGGGCTTAGTAACTTAACCTTGAGGTGCTGAATAATTTTTCCGTCATTTGATGTGATTCTTGGTGCCTTAGCTGAGGACTGACGACCACACACAAGCCTATTCGGTTGGTAGTATCAAGCAGGTGATTTAGAGAAAAAGAAATAGTAAAGCCAGACATCTTCTGACCTATAGTAAAAATAGTACAGTATCAAAAGTAACTGAATAAAACCTAAGTGAGAGAAAAAATGCAATCAAAAATAACTGCTCTAAAATGGATTGAAATCCTCATTATTATCAGCTTTTTGGAAAGAATAGTGAAAGAAACTCCTCTGTGGGAAAATAAATTATTTTGCCAGCACTAATGGAACAGAGGCAATCTCGGAAAAGGAGTGGAACTTCAGTTCTCTATAGACTCTCTTTGAATTAATATCCATTGTAGAGGTAAAGCCCAATAAACCCCACCTAAATACATCCCATTCTTTTTACAGTAGCTAATGCAAACAAGAAAGGGCAGAACAGATTATTCCAGAGCTATAGGTCTTTCAAAAGATAACATGCTACCTCTCAGGCTAGCTTACATCAAAACTACATAAAAAAACAGGAAATGAGATTTCCCAACATTAAATAAAGTAGATCAAATTGGCTCCATCTCAATAATACATCAAAGTAATAATAATCAATCAACAATATAATATTTTACAATAAAATACTCTGAAAGAGAAAATTTCTGCATAATGACTACCTTTGCTTTTGTTACTTAAAGGTGCTAAATGCAAGACTGGGAACTTTTCTATTGCCTCTATACGGCTCTCAACATGGCGATGGCTGAGCTGGCAGCTTGCAGTTAACGGTGCTAAGGCTGCATTCACACCAGATAACGCAGGTTATCCCATTCATTTTGAATGAGGGTAGTGTGTCTGGGCTGTGGCTACGGCGGCTGTAGGGGATGCCGGAAAAAAAAAAAGCACAGCGGTAGAAACAGAATCAACTTTTGGGGAAACGCAACCCGATGTGTCGCTGAGCTAGCGTGCTCACATGCACGAACATGCTCTAAATGGCACACGCAGCTGGCCCGGCGATGTCAACAAAGCACAGAGAAGCCTGGATTACAACACACACACACACACACACACACAGAGTGATTCTCTGCTCAGGTAGACATTACTTCTCTACATCTTTACATAGTAAATAGTTGTTTGCTGCTCTATTAAAGCTGCAGTGGGTAGAAATGGAACAAATATGATTAAAAAAAGTTATTATTTATAAAACTCTATATCCTGACAGTAGTGCATGAGACCAGTAATCTGAAAGAAATCATGTTCCTCTGTGTCCCTCCGGTGCTCCTAATGGAATCTGCAAGATTTCACAGACCAGAGGAAAACAAGCAGTCAGAGCTGATCTGAAGTCTGCCGTCCAGCTGCCATCTATGAGAGCCGGCTGTCAATCACTCGCCATCAATAATCTGTTACTGTAATGCCTATTTCTCTCCTCAGATGTTCTCAGAATCATCTTGTAGTGCACGGTTTAGCTGTAAAATGAGAACGTTTGTGACCCGGCAGCCATGTTGAGATCTCTTGAGGAAATATCAAGCACCTCCCACCAGCCGGAGCAGAGCCAATAGGAACGCTCTCTCTCTGAAATGACCTGTGATTGGTCAAAGTCTCCTGTCACGGCCTAGATGTTTCTAAAGCCTGTAAACAGAGCCATGAGGAGGAGCAGAAGTCTAGTTTTCTCTCAGAACACTTGAATTACAATATGGCGTGAGGTTATTATGGAATCTTTGCCCAATGATGGCAAAAACTCGTTGCTTCTGAAGTTTTAATGCTCTGGATATCGTATCTATAGAGAACCTTTAAAGAACATTTTGAGGATGGTACTCCCTTACTGTTACTTTTACTAAGTACTAAGTACTTGTAACAGAGTATTTTTACATGTTGTTATTACTACTTTTACATAAGAAAAAGGATTTTACTTCTTCAACCACATGTGTCAATTACACTGATTATAAAGATCTATGAAAAATGTGCACAACAACTCCATGAGACAACTTGCCATTGCTCTTATGATGAGCTGACACCGTTGTAGAGCCCATTCGACCTCAACTCTTCCCCACAGTGATGCCCTAAGTGTTCTACAGGCTTTTAGGGCGTTGCCTGAAAACTATCCTGGATTATTTTTTTGCAAGGTTGTACTTTGGAATATGTCAGCGTCTGCTCTGCACATATGTATTTATATTTCTGCACATTCATCGCCATTTGCCATGTGTCAGCATGTGAATATCTGAACATATTCCTGTACGTATGGCATATCCATTATTGATCGTGTTCTTATAGATTATTAAAAGAAAACAATGTGCCCTTGGGAAGTGATGAGTTTTTCTGTGGTTACAGCATGTGTTAGCAATGCAGCTGAACACATTTAATGAGATGAATATATTTATAATGTTATTTATTCATCTGCTTATGCACAAATTAATGCAGTCATACATTCATTTATTGCACAGCCCCATATTAGCACCATTACACATTCTGTGCATCTATACAACATTTTGAAGAGCAGATTGTATTCATGATTGTATTATATATGACATGGAATTTAAGTTTCATGATTTTGCACAACTTCATAAGTCCACAGTCACTCTTAAATTCCTTTCCACATTTTGTTCTGTTATATACATATTTATTTCCGCTGACACAAGTCAGCCTCCGCGGTACTCAGAAGCTCAGTGAAGCCAGGTCCATCTACGGTGACATCTGCCATCAGCAGTGCATGACTGTGGAGAAATGTGTTTAAATCTACAGGGCGCTGTACTGAATGGTTCCCATTGATCTACATTTGCCTGACACTGTGACTGACAGAGCCAATCAGCCTATCATGGCCCTGGAGACGGACAGACACTCATTTACAGGTGAGATGGGGTGGGATGAGTTTGATTGATTGACAGACTGTCACTGAGCCACTGGGGCATTACAAAAACCATTTCTGCACAGCAGGGAGAGCAATATTATGTTGGTGTATGACGGCGTATGAGTGTGTTGATGCTTTCGCATGAGTGTGTACGTATGGATGTGTTTGCAAGTGCGGGTGGTCAGCCTTATACAGATTACCCATCGCACCTTGAGTGCGGTGACAGGTAAAGAATCAGGCTGTCAGGTTGGCCGGGCCCACGTCTTCAGAGACTGGCAGAATTAAATAACACTTATATACACACATAGACATGAACCTATGAATGTACACAAATTCACACCCCCAAGGGGTTTCTCTGTCTGCCTATGTATTTATACAGTCTCTTACTAAAAGTCTCTTTCTCCACCTGCTCTCTCTCTCTCTCTCTCTCTCTCTCCGTCTTTTACCCTCCCCCTCTCTGTCCTGTGGTTCGGTGTGGGATTCAGCAGTGCCATTACTCAAACACAGCCTGTCAGTGCAGATAACCGTTGTTTGTTGTTGAACACTGTACAGACAGGAGAGACACACAGCGAACCAGAATCTGGAAACATTTTTTAAAAACATTTTCCCACTATTTCTTTTGCATGATTTTTATATTTTTTACATTTTTCAAAGCTGGTTCTAAACTGGCTTAAAGCCATTTTTTTCTTCAAATGTACAATCATATCATATCTCAAAAATCATAATTAATAGAGAGGAAATGTCTCGTGTAAAAATGTCTGCTCAGCATATTTAGATATCCATCAAAGAGGAGAAGAAAGGTTTCTTCAATAGCTTGATTTTTCTCAGCTATCAACTACCTGTTTCACAGCTTCGGTCTATATTTGATATACAGTATTGCTTTGGTTTTTGCACCCTGGATTTATGCTCTGGTGGGATGTCAGTGTGAGTGTGACAGGGTTTTACTGTAAATGACCTTGTTATCCTTAGACATCTACTGCCCTCATGTGGCCAAGATATGTATGTTTGAACAGAAACAGTATAAGCAGTGTAACCGGGTTTCTGGCACAACTTCACCTACTTCCAAGGTGCATGGAAAAAGGAAAAAGTCTGAAGAGGTGAAAACTCCAGCAACATTTGTAATATAAAGAACAACTTTATTGTGAGACCAACTTTTCAATAGAAACAACCATACAATCTTCTAAAGAGAGACAGACAGGACAGGGGACCCAGACACAGTGGGTCCATAGTGTATAAGACAAGTTGCATAAACTGAATACTGGATACACTAAAGTAGAGAGGTGGTACGACATGCAACAAAAGCCCTGTGCCCATTAATGTTGCCATCAATGGTTAACTTATATTCCATTTGCTAAGTTTCCATCTGATAAACTAGGTTTTGGAAACAGTATCATGTGCTTTGCTTGAGTTTTTTGTTGTTTTCTCTTGTGTTTGTATGTAATGTAAGTATTGTAATCAATTCAAATATTTAATCGTGATTAATCGCATGATTGTCCATAGTTAATCACGATTAATCACCACTTAATTGCAAATTTTTTATCTGTTCAAAATATATCGTAAAGGGAGATTTATCACGTATTTAATACTTTTATCAACATGGGAGTGGACAAATATGCTTGCTTCATAAAAATATATGTATATATTCATAACTGGAAACCAGTTAACAACACAAAACAATGACAGATATTGATCCAGAAACCCTCACAGGTACTGCATTTAGTATAAAACAATATGCTCCAATCATAACATGCCAAACTGCAGCCCAACAGGCAACAACAGCTGTCAGTGTGTCAGTGTGCTGACTAGACTATGACTTGCCCCAAACTGCATGTGATTATCATAAAGTGGGCATGTCTGTAAAGGGGAGACTCGTGGGTACCCAGAGAACCCATTTTCATTCACTGATCTGGAGGTCAGAGGTCAAGGGACCCCTTGAATGGTCATGACAGTTCATGCCATGTTTGGAGCGTTATTTAGCCTCCTTTGCAACAAGCTAGGTTGACATGATTTCTTAGGTTTTCTAGTTTCACATGATGCCAGTATCCTCAGTCTAGCTTTAAAATTGAGCCCGCTACAACCTAGCAAGTTGCATTAATGCGTTAAAGAAATGAGTGCCGTGAAAACTAATTTGTGTTAACACGAAGCTCTATGAAGATTTATAGAGTCAGCTCCGAGCTCAGTGAGCTAGCGCCATTTCCATTCCACGGCTAAGTGCGGCTCAACTAAAAGTTGGGGGTAGTTTAACTTTTAGCATCAAAGTGTCAATCAATGAACAGATCCTGAGACTCCTGTGACGTGTTGACCTATGTTACAAAGAAGTTATTCCCGCCTGAAACACATGAACACGCCTACCAGCCGCAGAAAAGTTCCCCGCTGCTGCTTGGTGTGTTTTGGGAGTCAGCGACTAACTGGTGAACACAGTGGAGGATTTAAAGAGCCAAATGTTTCACTCAGGAGCTGGTGGAGATCAAAAAGAGCTAAAAGGAGAGTGAATATTGAACTTATATTCATCTAATGTTGCTCCGTATCTGCAGGATGTGTGAACTAGTGACTGTTTTCTAAGTTCACTCTATCAACTTGTGTTCACAGCTCGCTTCCACTAACACAAGTGGCTAAAAAATACTTATTGTAGGATTAAATAAAATGAGTAGTAGTAGGAAGTTATATTTGAGACTAAGAAACAATTGTTTCTTCAGTTATGTTTATGGCAAAAATACAACACATATTACAATAGCTTGACACCAATTTAGACTTTGTCTGGAGGTACAGGGGGTCTTTAGAGGGTGATAGCAGGTCAACAGGAGATGTCAAATAGAAGTGGTGAACATCACCTGAAAGCTGAGAACCTGGAGATTAATTTGAGATGCAGCTCAGCACTGTGTCAAATGCTTCTAGTCATGAATCAGAAATAAACATGAATTCATTAATTCATTATTTAAAATGTATTGTAAAAGTGTATAATGGCTTGGAACATTATGATGGAAGTATATGATGGTCATCCCCATGCTCTATTATGTCTCATAAGTTGTTGCAGTAATTTTTGGGTTAATACCATTTCTTTCCAGATTAGGTGCTAAATGTAACCGTCTTTTACCACTGGAGAATGAATAGAAATGATCAGTAATACCTCTAAAGTACCACATTAAAACACAGAGACCTTGAGGAACACCAGAGAAAAAGTGATGCTGTGATTTGGTATCAAAAACTTTTGACATTTGGAGATTTCTGCAAGAATTGTATTTTTTGGCGATTGTATGGCGAACACTTGTGTTGTGTAAACTGCTCAGAAACCCCCTTATTGTCAATCTAGCTAGGAAAGCCACCCCAGTATGCAGAAATATTCAAACACACCATTTT
>CAKALG010030497.1:0-60385 GCA_916700815.1 Helicolenus hilgendorfi | reverse complement strand
GCAGCTCTCTTCCGCCGTGAAATGACATAATTGTAGCTCTATTGTCATCCGGGTGGAAACAGTAGGGCTTATACATGCTGTACCGTGCCAGAAACAGGCTGACATAACAAAAAGGAAAAAAAGGTGTGAAAATTTGCCAGAAATGGGAAGAATTGTGAGAAGGCAATGAAAAACGTGAGTCTCCTTGGAAAATCATGAGGGTTGGCAAGTATGACTGTAGGTGATAAGCTATTCAGGTGGGCGTGCTAACATTTGCAGCTTACATTAAAGCAAACAAACACACTGTTTTTCTTATAATTTTCCACTTACGTTTTTTTTTGTTTAAGAAAGGATAAACAAAAAACGTGACCTTCCAAATTCTTATGTATTTATTATTAGTTTTATGCAAAATATACATGTGTCTATGTGAATGTAAAAACATACTGAAAATATCCAGTTTAATACTATGATTTTTTTTTTCATCCAAGTTTGTCAAGATAATAAACTTTGTATTCTTGTATGAGTAAACAGGAATTACCGGTGAGTGACATCCAGTAATGCTGACCAGCGTAGCCTTTTTTAGGCCACAATGCAGCACAGCACGACAGCACTCAGGTAAACTTAAACATTTATAAACGTGCCGCCCCACAATGAAGTCACACTCGCAACAGCTATGCTTCAAATGCTAGACTTTACATCACAAGCTAGCGAGGCCATTTCTATAGACTCAACCTTGGGAAAAAGTCTGCAACTCTCCTTCTCAATCAAGTGTATTGATGAATTTATTTAAAGCTCCGATAGGATCCTTGAGCCATCCGCTGACTGGAATAGACACCTAATGCTTGGTCCATCCTATTGTAGATCCTGTAACATAGCCCTCTTCCTCCGTTATCAGATTTCTACTCCCGGTATAGTCTTCGGCACAGATATGATTGCAGTTCAACCATACTTCATCAGGGTATTAAGATTTGCACAGTGTGCTGATGCTATTTCCGTGGACGACTCAGCAGTTTTGTGAATTAAGCTGTTGGATGTAAAAGTGGTTCCAGCTGAGACCGAGCCTCCCAGGAAGGGCAGTGAGGGAAGTCATGCACACTGCGCCACAAAGCATTTAATGCAAAGAGCAAACTGAGATTTAAGACAACGTCTTGATTAGTCTTAGTGAGATCAACACTTCAGTTTTTTTTCCATTTCTGGCAAACTTCTAATCGCGTCAACCTTTGTTGCTCTCTTTATCTCTCTCTCTCTGTCCTTCCTCTGTAATCTGTCCATCACTATTGCCCTCTTAGCCACCTTGCAGCCAATCACAGCCTGTGACTTTCACAACACAAATGTCAGGAAAAAACAGAGAGAGCGAAAATAGGCAGACCTGACGTCTCAGGGGAGAGAAGGCTGTACTAACTGGGAGGCAAAACTACAAAGATATGGGAGCAAAATTAACCGATGAAACAAAACAAATTTATAATACATTTAAAAACCTGCAGTAATAAGACACCAATCCTAGTGGGAGAAAATCCAATAAAAGTAATTCCTGTAGTGGTAAAATATGTAAGAACTTGCCATAAGCTATGAGACAGCCGGGGCTTGTTCCTATGCCTTTGTCTTCTGTTAACATTACTCTGTTGTTGTGTAATTGCTTTGGCAATGTCTTGCCATGATCATAAATCTTTCTGGCGATCTAGGTGTATATATTTACATTAAAAAACAATTTAAACAATTTCCTTCCTCCATGTCCATTCCCTGCCAGGAGTGATGGAAAAAGTGTGCATATGCATGTGTTTCTGTGCGCTGCACGGTGTGTGTGTGTGCATGTGTTTTTGTAAGTGTGCGTGTTTCTGGGGAGAACAAGCCTTCGGCCTTTATGGCGTGACAACATTATTAACCTATATGCCTCTGACTACCCCCCCGACCCCCTTGAGAGAAGAGAACAGCAGGCAGACCGAAGATACAGCCAGTACCCTTCACAGCACACACTTATGCACATGTACATGCACACCACGGCTTTTCCAGTATGCATATAAAGCATATGTGCATATTAAACACAGGCTCATTATAATATATCTGCAAGCACAAAAAAAGAGAATCCTTTAAAAAAGCCATACTACCAAAGGACAACAACATAATCACAATAGATAACTTTCTCATGTTTAGGGTCATTTTCAGCTGAGCAGCTCTGTGTTCCCGAGGGGTTGTGTGCCTTCATCTGTGACCGAGAAAGAGAAAGAGCGTCAGAGAGAGCAGTCGACAGGGCTAAGTGTAATTACCACTAAGTGCGATCACTGTGTTAATCACCCAGCCAAGGCCCCATAATCAACACTTCCTCGAGCCACAGACCAAAGGAAGGAAGGAGAAACAAAACACGCAGCCCGGACCTTGTAACAGTTAATATTCATCATGACGCTCTGAGCGCTGCAAATAACTCGCTGGCCGCTTGGCTGCTCCGAAGCTTCGCCTGTATGCACGCAGATAACAACACGGGAAGGATCTATTACAAGCTCCTCTACCCATGAGTCTCCTGATAACATCATCCTTCTGAGCTCGGATGCTGAGGGAGGATGGGAAGGTAGTGGAGAAGAGGAATGCGTGTGTGTGGTGCTTTCCAGAATTTTACTCAGAATAAGAATTACTCTCCTGTCACCTCTCCGGGGCGCTTTTCCTTCACAGATAAGACCGGGAAAACCTCACAGGAAAAACTTCTCTCTGCACCTCCCACACACCTATGCATAGAAACACACCAATGCATACAGCACAAATGCTTGTAAAAGCCCACCCTGCCTCTTGCTCTCTCACAATCCATTTTCTCTCTTTCCAAAACACACTGTCACATTCAGCAGCACTCAGCAGGCTCCTATAGCTCTCAGTGATACACCCTCTCAAGAAAAAGAGAATTCCCCTCTCTCTCTCTCTCCTCCTCCCCTCTTCTCACGCACCTCTACCTGTTATCCTCAATGACTACGCGTCACCTTGCTGTCTGAGTCAAACTCTGTAACCACGGGCATGTCTCCCTGCACTACAACTAACGGGAGTTGAGCAGAAAGCAGCTTTGTGACTTTACCATTCAGCCGAGTGATCCGCAGAAGCCCTTTGAGCAGCGGGATGACGCTGACAGATTTCGGGGTAAAGAGAGGTTACTCGGCGAATTGGAATTCAAAGCAAAAGCTGTCAGCTTCAACCGAACGCTATCGTGAATTCTAACAACCGGAGATAACATTTGCAGTTTAGGGGAAACTTTTGTGGCTTACACTCAGCGCTACAAGCAGGAACATTTCAGGATGTCGCAGAGTGGAGAGAACGCCGAGACTAGGGCTGTTGCACTCATGACATTTTAGATGACGATTAAATGTCTTACAAATTATTGCGATTAACGATTTAATTGTCTTTTTTATGCCACTCAGAAGTGGTGTTTGGCTTTGCAACGAGACCTAAAACCATGTTGTTAATTTCAATGGCTGTTATCAAAATCGTTGGCAAAGGAGTGTCATCCAGTATCTGTAACCGCTTATCCTATTCAGGGTCGCGGGGAGGCTGACTTCTGCAGAAGTCCCATGTTTCTGGGTGTAGAGAATATGCTAAATAAAGTCCACAAAAATAGTGACGTTCATAAAATCATTCCAAATAAACTGGAGAAGGGATTCATGCGCACAGGACATCAGTGCCAAGTCAATGAACAAAGAACAAAGAACAAAAAACTTCGACAGTAATATTTCAAAGCCTGTGAATCCATGCGTAGAAGTGGCAGCTCTCGAGATGAAAAGGTTAAATGTGCTCCTTTGTACCCCTCAGAAAATTATTTTACTTTATTTTGTGCACTTTTTCGAAACCAAACCAGACTAGATCCAAAACCAAAAGTATCAATTTCACTCTGGTTCAGACTCGCCAAATGGACTATAGCTTGTGAAAGCGCCCTTAAATAGTTTATTAAAAAGCTGTTGTGGAGGCCAACCGAATGTAACATAACAGTGGTTCAAGAAATGAATGTAGAAGGAGGCTTTACTTGGGTCTTAAGAAGCTGCAGTATATATTCATGAACAAACTGAAACCTGTTCATTTACTACTGCTAGGCAACTTTACTGTAATTTCTCTGCTCCGATTGCCAACACCTGTTTGCTCTGAGCGCATCCACCATCACTCTCTTGCTACAGTACGCTCGTTCTACGTACTGAGCTAATTCTTAAATGACCCAGGCCACTCTTATAACACCACGTTTCCATCCGATGTGAATTATCTAATTTGAAAAGTTGGATGGAAGCGACAGCTCCAACTTTCCCCAGAGCTGTCAAACACACTGCTGCACCCGTAGGGAAGATTCTCCACTGTCATCATCTTGCTTTGTAAGCAACAAATACGGTCTCATATGAGCTGAAACAGAAGAACCCAAAAGCAGCCAAGCTCTCTTTTTACATGCTTTTTTTCCCCTGCCATTGTAAACTTGTGCTCAGGTAGACACTTTATTTACCCAGCAGATGAATATGCACCTGATTTTCACTTTCTATTTGTTGCTACATTGGCTTCAAATTTCCTTGAGTTGTCCCTTGTAGTTTAGCGAGAGCTGGACAAAGAGTTTATTCCCACAAGAGGGAGCTCCTCCTCCCCGTGGAGTTGAATTCAACTGGTTAAAATGTCTAGTTGTGACTTTGTGATTTGATTTTCGCCCCTATTTTTTGTTGCAAGGAGGTCAGTTGGAGGTGGAGAGAAAACTCCAGTTTCAAGCTCCTGAGTTTTGATGCGCAAAGGAGGAGTTGAAGTAATCCCTTAGCTACTCCCTCTATCCTTCACGCAGAGAATGAAAAACACACAAGCTTTCTTTCTCTCTCTGTCTCCTTCTCTGTCTCTGTCTCATTTGGGACAGCTAATCCTAATCAAGTATAAAGAATGAAGCACAACCCTGAGCCCCGAAATGCTCTCCCCTTCATTTATATTCCTCACCACATCAGCATCCGGCATCTCTACCCCAACACCATCACTCCAAAAATGTGGACTGTTTGACTATTGGCTTCAGATGTGCACATTGTGTCAATCTCAATTGTACCCCTCACAAAGTCTCTTTCAAGTTATGTGCTTGCAGTGCAAAACTATCCAGCGTGGCTAGGCTGATTTATTGTTATTCAGCTTCACTCCCAAGGACGGACCTGAGCCTCCATCACGATCTGTCTTTAACACTCCACTCACACAAACACATTGGAATCACGGACACACAAATACACACACACACACACTCTTACTTTTTTTTGCATCCCCCTGACGTTTTTGAACATCTTTTTCTGTCTTTCCTCTGGGAAACCGGGTTGAATATGAGCTGTTTACCACGAGGAACACACCAAACTGACAACATGGTTTCCTTTCTAATGAGATTCGCCCTGATGATGTTTGCATGAATGTATTCATGAGTGAGACGGACACGAGAGGAGAAACAAGACATTCACAAGAGCAGCCAAGTAAGTAAATAAGTAAATGAAGAGTCAAACAACAGACAGCAACGCCAACAAACAAATAGCATACCAAAGACGAAAACTAATTAAGAAGTCGACATAAAACCTCCTTTTTTTTTATTAAACTGTCATCCTGCTACATGTGAATAGATGAAGAGCCTCTCTACATGACTGCGGATGCTCCAAACCCGCACCAAACATGGCATTTCTAAACTGGTATTTTATACCAGTTTGGTCCTCTTCATCCCAATTACCAAACAACACCTCGACATTGCCGTCTGCTCCTGGGGAAAGAGAGAATCTTAGCGACCATGGTGTCAACAACATATTGACGCTTGTCTCCGTAACCATAGAAACTTGTGGAATCCCCGGTTCTCATATCTGAAAGGCAGCCGTCATCACAGGAAAAAAAACTGTAACTTCAGAAGAGAATTTGCGCCGATTAGGGCTTTTGATATCTTATTTTGCCACTGAAACTTGTACGGATCAGCTGAGTGATTATTTTAGCTGGGGCAACCCCCTTACGCAGAAGAAAACATGCTGCTCTCTCCCTCGCAATGTACCACGATGTTTACTTTAGTAGTGACTCATGCTGGATCATACTCAGTGGTCGTCAGCAACAAAAGAAACATCCAACAGACCACAATAGAAATGTGACTTTGGAGAAAAAAAGCGGTATGAATGACTGAGCATTGAGCGGAGTGCTCCTTCATGGTAGAGGCAAGCAGGGAGCGCTGATAAGGGAGCTGTAATAACAGACAGAATTTCACAGCCTTTGTTCCCCTGCAAATGAGAGTGATGATCACCAGGCTTGGGAGCGGCACTGGGTGACTGTTTCCATGGCGTTAGAGTGAGGTATGCCTGTGTGTGTGCGTGTACATCTGAGTGGGTGGTAGTATTGTGTGTAGATTGGGGTGGAGGCTCTGGTATTATTGATAGGTTGCCTGTCCTTGAGAAGGCCAGATTGGGACGCCCCCACTCTCCACGGGAGATTTCCTTTAATTAATCCAAATAAGAACACACTTGCAGTTTACACACACAAACGCACACACACACACACACACACACACACACACACACACACACACACACACACACACACACACACACACACAGATGACTGCATGCAATCAGCAACACAGAAGTGAGGGAGAGGATGAAAATGTAGGACAGATTACAGATATTATTCTAAAAGTCAGATGAAATTAATTAGCAAATATGTTATAACAGGACTAAGAGTCTATAGCTCTGTGCTTTGTGAGGCTGTGTAGGCACAGCAGTACTTTGAGCTAAATGCTTACGTCAGCATGCTGACATGCTTACATTGGCAATACTAATATGCCGATGTCCAGTAGGGCTGGGACGATACGCCTATCTCCCGATTCCATACTATCAAGATACTTAGGTGCCGATTCGATATGTATTGCAATTTGCAAGTATTGCGATTTGATATTACAATTTATTGTGATTTTTGTTAACTTCTTTAACACTAGACCATGGAGAAAAATTGAATAATACACTTCTAGGGACTTTTACTTTTGAAAATATCTAAATTGATACAGTAAAACATTTTTTCAGCATGTATGTAGTCAGAGATGTCCTGAAGTCAAATATATCAGCCACCGTCAGACATGATTTATTAAATCTTTTCCAGCGACCCAAAAATCAAAGAATAAAGACATATCCCTCACAAATTTAGTGTTATTTTCTTTTTAATTTATAAGGGAGGTCGTATCCACGCGGACCCTCCGCCGCTTCCTACTTTCTCGTTGCAGCTTACTGTGGTTTGTTTTGGTTGACGGATACGGAACGGATATGATGTCACGTTACTCAGACTACAACAATTAAAGCGGTAACTTCCTTCTACCGCCACATAGACACAAATGAAGCAAAAATATCGATTCAAGCCACAGTATAAAAAAATCAATTTCAAAATCATAAAAAAATAGAGATACACAGGTGAATCGATTTTTTTCCCCCACCCCAAACCAAAGTATTGAACAAATTAAAATTATGACCTGATGATGGCACCAGAAGTTATGGCAATTTATCTTGAGGTGAACATAAATGTCTGAACCCAATTTCATGGCAATCCATCCAATAGCTGCTAGATATTTGACTCAAAACCACAAATGTCAGTAGGCCTCATCAATAATGAATGTCTGTACCAAATGTAATGGCAATCCACCCGATATTAAAGATATTTCAGTCTGGAACGAAGTGGCATTGCCATCCCCGGAGCCATACCACTAGCATGGATAAAACAAATATATCCATAAACACAAGTTTAAAACAAACATATTGTAGGTGGCTGTGTTACTTTGGTGAAGTGATTTGTGTCTGCTTCATTTTGAATTTCCCATTTTTTGTTTGTGCGTCTGTGTCCGTCACTTGTGTTGGCAAACATTTCAGTGTGATGTGAGTCAGCGTGGCCATCCGGCTTATGGCCCAGTCAAATCAGGTAATCAGCACAGCTGCGTCGGAGCAGGTATAGGATTAACAAATCTGTGTGTATAAGACGATAAGCCCCCGCAACATTTCCGCAAACACCGAGAGTGGTTCCATGCAGGTGGGGGGGAGAGGGGAGAGCGATTGAAAATGAAAAGCTGTGTGTGCCATCAGATTATTTATCTATTACCTCTCATGTGAGGGAAAGAGTGAGTAACTGCTTACAACCCTCTTTATAGCCTTACTAAAGATAGACTTCAAATCCTATTACAAGTATCGTGATTCTGAATCATCCTCAGATTGGATGATATGAATGCCCCTGTATATTCAACACCTAAAACCACAGGTCCCTGCAGGAGGTAGCGGAGAAGTGAAAGGAGAGCCTCTGGTATTGCACCAACACACGAACTGTAAATTCTCAACACTCGAGATGTTTTCTTTGCGCAAAATAGCACAATGCTGCCCAGTTATTACAGCCCAGTGTGGGGGCTCATGGTGGGAGATGAGAAAATTGGAGGGTTGAACATACATGAGCAGACACAGCGAGAGACAAAAATTACAGCCGAGCATTTGCTGATAATAATATAGTCATCATGCCTAAGGGCTGATTTGCTTGGCATGAATCAGAACATATGAAAAATTTAAAAGTGGTTAGTTAGAAGAGATACTGCCCTTCATGCAGAAGGTCCATTTTAAGCCCCTATGTTGGCAAACATCGGTGCTGCTGAATGTGCAAGACACCAAATCCCAACCAGCTCTGTGACTGACCGTGACCCTTGAACTCCCACGGGAGGATTAGTACAGGCAGTAGTCGTGCTAATAGCACCTCTCATATCTGTGTAGTACAATAATAAATCAAGATGAAATCCGATAACAGTCTAACAAAAAGAGTCTACACTGAGCAGACGAGAGCAGCAATGCGCACATGCATACTAACAACATTGATTAATAACGAATTTTCATTCAAAAATGCCGAACACTCTGTAGTTTCAGCTTCTCAAACATGAGGATTTCTTGCTTTTACATTATTGTAAATTGAATATCTTTGGATGCTGGACTGTTGGATGGACAAAACCAGAAATCTTTCACTATATTCTGACATTGTGTAGACTACATAATTAATCAGATTAACTAGAATTACCGCCTCACGGTTGTACACCTCTGCCAGCCAGCTAAGTTGCACTTTAAATCCATGTCTGTCCAAAATGTCATCACTTCATCATCATTTCATCCTATTAGACATTTGTGTGAAATTGTGATAATTAGCATATGAATTCTTGAGTTATGACCAAAAACGTGTTTTGTGAGGTCACAGTGACCTTTGACCACCAAAATGTAATCAGTACATCCTTGAGTCCATGTGGATGTTTGTGCCAGATGTAATGAAAGACGTCGCTGAGATATTGCTTTCACGGGAATGGGATGGACGTGAGGTCACAGTGACCTTGACCTTTGACCGGTGTCCAAGTGGACGTCTCTGTCAAATTAGAAAAAATTCCCTCCAGGCGTTCCTGAGATATTACATTCACAAGAATAGGCTGGACGTACGTGTACGTATGGGCGGAGAACTCGAAAACATAATGCCTCCGTCCACAGCTCAGAAGCATAAAAAATTAGAAATAGGATCAATAGTAAAAAACATTTGTTTCTTTGCAGCCCTACTACAGTGATACATTCTTGTCACTTCCACTCCAAATGGAAAACAAATTACAAGATGCTGCAAAGCAGAATGCACAAAATAATACAGAAACAGAAGGCAAAAAATAATCAGTGCTCATGCTGCTGGGAAGACTCAGCAGGACGGTGGGTGGCATATTGTGCTCGTACCATAATCCAATGAAGAGTGAACAAACAATTAAACCTTTACACACTGACATTCTTGGATGTGTAATCCTATTACTGGAGGAACTCCTGTGCTACATTAGTGGACTGTGAAGTGGGATCAGCAGTGTTGACGAAGATGATATTTACTTAGGAAGTAACATGTGTACAGTTCTGACCGAGGGTTGCACTTCATAGAATGGATAGAGATAAGCAGGAAAAGAGACAATATTGCAGGTGATGTGAAAAAGAAAAGAACATGAAGTCTTCACAAGCTACTTCTAATGCTGTCAGCCACCTCCTGAGAACCTAATGCAATCAGGAATCATTATGACCCTGGTACTGACCCAAGATGGCCTTGACGTATATCTTGCCAAGGTGTCTGCTACTTCCAGATCATCAGGGTTAGAGAGGACTACAGTCTGTGAATCAGCAGTTCTTTCAAGTCTGCATTACTGCTTTTAGTTAATACGTTCTGAGGATTAAATAGTCCTGTATAGGGATCTGCTAACATGCTTTTTCACAGTTTAAAGGCCTTTGATATCATGATAAGCAATCACAAATGTCTTGGCAGATGATAATATATTCTGTTGATGTTACAATGCACTGCAAGAGTCTGTTAATCAGTTTTTTTACATGGACTAATAAAAAGCAAACACTGCTACCTTATAGGGAACTATCACATTTTTAAAAGCCTAATAATTCCTATTTACCACGTAGAGAAAACACTATAAAACAGGCTAATGTGGGATCGAAGGTAAATTATATCGATTAAGAAGCAGCCCGGAGCATTTCATCTTTGGCTTGAATAAAGGTTGTAAAATATAGACCTTCTCCTGTGGACTATTCTTACCTTTTAAATTTGTAAGCATCTTTGAATAGTGTCCAACTCAAACAGTTAGTAAGTTATTCTCAATGAGGTCAATTTATATAGCAGGTGGATTTCTGAAGATAAACATTTCATTTTTAAACTGTTTCTTATTCACGAATGTGCTTGTTTCTGATGTAACAGCTACTAGATGTATTTAAAAATATATATATATATATTTGCCGCATTATGTTGTTATGAGGGAGGCGAGCGCTTTAGTCATTCTTTTTAAAGGCAAAAAGGTATGTATAATTTATAACAGAGGTTTCAGTTCTTACTGAGCATGTGAAAAAGTTGAGAATCTTTAGTAAGACTTTTCAAACTTTCAGGCTTGCAGTAATTGGCTTGCTTTTTTGAACTTTTATTTTTCACTTATTTGCCCCAGCCCTGCAAATCTGAGGAAGAAAACAGTCGGACAACACTTCACACTGTGATGCTGCTTTAGCTGCCTCAGCTGGAGAAACTCAAGGTCAAAATAATTGGCCGTGTCTCTTCTCTGGTGTCACTTATCTTGTTCTTTTTTTTCCGCTACGTTGCCTCAGCTGCGTAGCCTCAGCTGCGTAGCAGCAGGTAAACAATTTATTATAGTTGCCCCCCCTAAACAGCAGGGGAGCTCTTCCTCTTCATAATTTAAACCAGGATACAAGAACATAAGTCCCCTCTGTCTCACCCTGCTAGTGATGCGCATCGAGCTAACACCTCGCAAAGTAATTCTTCGCTGAGCAAACAAACATAACCACTCTCCACGACACTTAACTTAACACGATTGATACGCTTGGGGCAAGTCTTAGGTAACGGCAGGCTCTCTCTTGCGGAAACACACACACAGAAACTGAATAATGTACAATATAATGAGTGTAAACCTTTGCCCCTGGCTTACAAGGTTGAATACATTCACATTTTATTATGAGAAATAGCATAGCAAAATAACTCCCGAATAACTGAAGTCATTATAATGGCAAATATTACAGGATATTTGTATAGGATCTGATACATAATACAAATACATGTACTATTGTGTTCGGGTATGTGTGTGAAGGACAATGAGGAACCTGCAGTAAATGCAGCTCTTAAGCGACTGGCCCATTACTCAGTACTAATGAGCAACATTAGAAGCCTCTTACTTCCTGTGTTGATCTCCCGTTACTGTTCAGCTTCACACTCCAGTTCAAATACAAAATGTATGCTACCAGAACGACCCATTGGGGCACACTGTACTCTCTGAAAATCCCACAATCAATGTCAAATATTGATTATTTTCATTAAGTCAAGTCACAAGCCCTCCCAGCGTGCGGCTTTTACTCTGAAAAGCCCATCTGAAATTTTCATCAGAATTAATGGGGATTGGTTGGTACTTGGTAGGGAAATGTGGTCGCATAAACTGGGAAGTGTGTGTTCGGAATAATGGATTTAGGACAGCTGTGTGAAAGCTCAGGTGTACTACAGGGATTAGTGAGTCAGATTTCTTTTTGTTCCTCTAATCACAGCTAAATTCCTCTTTACAATGACTTTCTTGCAAAGCAAACACATTTTGTTTCTCTCAGTTTGTGCCTTTTTTCCTCCAGTGAAGAAGAAACAGTGGCCGGGCTGTGACATGACACCGGTGTAACACAAATAACATCGACTGCGCTTGTAGTACGTGAAGATGATATTCCTGTAAGGGTTCTGAATGCCTATGTGCTGGTGTTTACTGTATGTGTGTGCGTGTCTTTGGCTTAAAAGCTTTCCTGTGATGATGTCATTGCCGGCATCAGTGGTCCACGCTTGACAAACAGGAACAGAGGATCTCATGGCTGCCAGTTTATGTAGCTAAATTAGGCTTGGGGACAGCAAACCACACACTGATGTCACTAAGGGGTGTAAGAACAGTTGCTACATGAACAACAGTGGCTTTAACCTTTGCACGCAGATTACATTGCATTCCATCGCTGCATTTCCCTCGAACTTTCCCCTCGCTTTCTCTTCCTCATTCAACTGTCCTGCTACAACCTTCATGAGAAACCACACCGCTGCTCTTCTTCTCCCCGATTCACCCGCTCTATTTCTTTTCCAGTTTGGGTATGGTTAGGGATCGGCAACTAAAGGTCAGTGACACGACGTGAACTCTAGTCTCCTGCAAGAAAAGTCTGATGCACTATATGCCCACCCACCTCTGCTTCCCCTCCCTTTCTTTTTACCGAGCTACACAAAGGGCATAACTATAGTCTGCATAATACAGTTATGCTTTGGGTTTCATGTAACAAATATCCCCCTCTTAAATATAGACTGTATATAAGAAGTGGACGTAGTCACCGTGACGTCAACCATTGGTTTGTGGACTGACGTTTTGAAGACTCGAGTTTGGCACATTGGTCGTTGTCATCTTGATTTATGGCCATCACCATGTTGGTCTTTTGCAACCAGAAGTGACACGAGAGGGTGGACCTAAGCACAACCGAATGCTGAATAATACATTTTAGGTGACCAAAAAGGTTATAATTAACTTCATGAACTGAAAACACACTGATAAAGGGTTAAAGTTTAAAGATGAAAACACAGACAACTCCCAGACCGGAACGCCGTGATAGCGACCTGTCAATCACAAGGTAGCCACGCCCTAAACTATACCCTGCTTTAAGGTCTATTTGACTCTAAATGGGACCATAATTTACTAAATGAACATCATGCTGTATTGAAGAAGACTTGAAACTAGCGATTGAGACCATAAACTCATGTTTACATTGTTTACTGAGGTAAAAAATCAAATGCGAAGTGGGGTGATTTTCTCATAGACTTCTATACAATCAGACTTCTTTTTGCAACCAGAGAAGTCGTCCCTTGCTGGCTATTAGAAAGAATGCAAGTTTAAAGCACTTCTGCATTGGCTTCCTTTCTCAAACCCCGAGTTACACTGCTGTTAAACTATTGTCTTCTTTTCTTTCTCCTCTCAATTCATCTCCTCATTTCAGTCCGACTCCAAACAGCCGTGTCTTGCATCCAACTAACACATCATCACTTGCGACTGACGGACTGGATGAAGAATCAACACAGTGTGACGCCGCCTTTGTTTCCCTTGACGTCTCTGTTCGGGACAAGAAAAGAGACAAGTTGCTGAAGCCATCTGTAGGAGGATCAAAGGCAATCCCGCCTGTCAAGAAAAGCCCCTAATGACTCTGTGTGCCACAGTGAAGTTTATTAACACCAACAAGGCAGATATTGATGATAGCAAGTGGCGCCATTCATATGCTGCACTGCGCCGCCGGAGCATGTGGCTTCACGTTGGGCTGCCGGATAAACAAGCGATATTCTCTTCTGCTCTGATGTCTGTGCGATGATGTGCGAGGCTACGCCACAGAACATAGAACATGTGGATTCCTGTGGGGTGAATGGGGTTGCAGCATTTTTAGGCACTTGAATGCTTATATACTGCATGTGCGTGCAAAAACACACAAATAAGCATGCGAGCGTGCATACACGCAAAACACCATAAATATGCTGAAACTTTCATTTCTTCTGCTATATTCTTTCTAATTAAGTAAAATTGCTCGTTACTTTCTTTCATATAATGACCTTGAAGTTAACCTTTCGGACCATCAGAGAATCAGAAAGTGATTATCAGAGACAAATGACCAATTAAAAAAGAATCGGAGAAGCATTCCTTACTCAATAATCAATCTCTCTCAATTATTCATTTGAGACGAAAACAGATGCAACTTTCTCTCTCTATCCCCCAAGTGTGCAATTACTTTGGCCTTAATGGATACACAGACATATAATGCTGATCCTCCTGTAAGGAAATGTTACAAACACCCTCGACTGGCTCTGTCTTTATTTGGAGCTGCCTGTTCTGGGTCAGCACTTTGGGCAGGTAGGCTATTTACAGGAGTGTAAATGCTCAAAGACTTTCATGGGTCCCAGAGGGAGGTTGTGGAGGGTGGATGGTGGATCAGGTGGATGCTGGAGGGACTAACATAGACTGACCATTAGTTGTTTGTTTATTGTAAAATGGCAATAGAGTGTTATTTGAAAAAGGACTGTGAACATTTGCATATGTAAAAGTTTGCTTTTTCTTCAGGATGGTGTGTGTTAGGGCTGCACAATTAATCCAAATTTTATCGAAATTGCAATATTTGTCAATATTTGTTAAAGGTGAAATGTGAAATACCATTTAAAATTAAATATTCGTGAATATTAGAAAACATGACATGACTTTGTTGTGCTGCAGAGATGTCCTGGCCTACACGTAATATTCTACAGACATAAGAAAACATCTTTGTTTGTTACAGATCCCCACAAAAATCCCTTCATAATCATTTTAATATGTTTTTCCATGAAAATGAGAATGATAATCTAAAAATGATCACACCCTCTAATATCGCAAATTATATGGTAATTGCAAAATCAGTCAAAATAATCACAATGACATATTTCTTTTCAAAATCGTGCAGCCCTAGTGTGTCTGTTTATGAGTGACAGTGTGCAGATTTATGAATGACTGTTGAATACTTCTGTGAACAAGATGAGGGTGGGGAAGAAACCCAGAATGGAAGAGGGGTGTCAAGAGAGTGAATCAGAGAAAGATGTATGAGAAAAGAAGAAAAGAGAAGCACGACTGTCTGAGGGAAAGAGTATAAATATCTTTGGCGACTCCCTCTCTCTGATAAAAATAGACACTACTTTTTAAGCAAATTCCCTCAGTCTCTCATTTCATACTAGTTTCCTTTGTAAATTCCAGAAAGTACAGCCACATGAGCAAATACCTGCTAATAAGAGATCTGCAGCAGGCGTGATAGACTGGATGCTTTAGTGGGCTTTGTGCGGTTTGCATATGTGCTTGCACTGACGTACACGAGCGTGTGTGTGTCGGTCGGGAGGAGTGGGGAGTCACGCGTTACCACAAAATACTGCAGATGGGAGTACATGTGGGAGGACCACGGAATCTCCCCAAGAGTCTGTGCCGCATCCACGCCATATTTGGTGCTTCAGAGTATGTCGCTGTCAGTCAAGCCAAGTTTCAAGTACAGTGTGTACGTCCAGTGGACCTTGGATGAAAAAGCCTTTCCAAATAATTTGTAGTGTTTGTCTTACCCTGCTTGGACAGCCTGAAGGCTGGCATTTGCGGTATCAGCACTATTCATATCTGCCAGATGTTGTTGCTCACAGAAATATATATTAAACTGACTTTAAAATACTTTCCAGGGATCGACCAAACTTTCTGCGACTCCAGCTGGTGCTAGGTGCCTTTGTGACAAATCCAACCCATGTTGCACCTAAAATACAACAAAGTCAGCTCAAACAACCCCTCGTGTGACATTAAACCACCCTCAGCTGTAAATAAGAGGCCAGGCCGAGCATGCTGGCTGTTCTGAAAGGGCCACTGTCCTCCCAGCTGCTCAAAGTATGCTCCAGGCATCCTGTAGCCTGGCTTATGATCCCTGACCATGAAACAAGCACAATCCCTGGTATCTACTTTATGATCTACAATTCCCAGCACACACACTTGTCCACACACACTTGTCAACACACACTCATCCCTCTCAGTGTTTTTCTCTTCAGAGCAATAGCTGAGTGTAGGAGCACAAATTGTGTGTGTATACTGCAGAGCTCCTCCTGCCTGCTGCTCTCTCTACTGATCTGCAACAGCGTTGGTGGGGCCGCCTACACACCTTCCTCATCATCAGTTGCATCCTGACTCCTCTAAAGTAGTAAGTCCTGTGAGTGAGCCCATTACCGGTGCCAACATTTTGCCACCATAAGCCTTCACAGTGGATGTTTGGAGGGTTGAGAGTAGCTCGACATCAGGGGAACTGCTCCATTTTTAGATACTTGCATAGTCACAGGGCATCGCCGCTCCTCGAGATGTACTGGGCAAATTATCATGTCGCATGGGGATACACCTATGCAGACTGGAATTGAAACCTATAACAGGAAACGCAGACTGTTCTCACACAACAGCAATGAAAAGCATCCTGAGATGGCGAGCTCCGGTTACCACTGGTTATAAAAGCTTGTGAGATGGAAAACAAGAAATGAAAGGGGGGAATGTATGGCAGCGCGGCTGCAGCAGGGGGAGGACAGATCCTGACGCAGACACATCGCCTCTCCGGTGATGCATGGAGCACTAAGGCCCAGGGAACCTCCTCTTGACTTCCGTCAACCCTCTATAAAGACAAAAAGACATTCCCCCGGATGACCTCGCTCCTGTTACCCCCATCCTTTACTCCTCCTTCTCCTTCCTTTGAAGAGGCCACCTTTAACCCAGCAGCCTGAAGAGGATCCATTGTTTTCCTCCCTCTTCCCCCACACCTGTCACTGTTCGTGCTTACAGAAAGGCCTCGGTGATGGGGAGATTGCTGCCTTTCATTTGTCTAGCCCACTGCACTGCTTGCTGTGAAGCTGTAATTAGTGTCAAGAACAAATTTGTTGGTGCTAATAAGGCTGCAAGCTGGGGTGCTAGCAAGCAAAACATGGCTACACGCAGAGCGGAGGGACCAGATGTAGCTACTGCTGGCTGACAAATAGGTGGGCTGGGGAGCTGGAGTTTGAGGAAGTGCAGTATAGTGAGCATGGCTAAAAAGCTGCATGACTCTAGGGACAGCAGTGTGATGTGACTGATGGTCGGTCGGTCCACCACTTTGATCCAAACTGAAATGTCTCAACAACTATCTGATGGATTGCTATGGCATTTGGTGCAGACATTCATGTCCCCCTCAGGATGAATGCTAATCACTTTGTACCACCTTAACCGTCATCAGGTGGAAATTTTAAGTTGATTTATGACAAAACACCTGAAAAAATAGTGACATTCCCATCGGCCTCAGCTGCCCTTCAACTCACACAGACACAAACACACACACACAGACACACACATACTTCAACAACAAACTTGTGACTTAAACTATGTTACTAATGGCACTATTCCCTATTGTCATTTTTTATGTCTTCTATTTTAATTACTTTTTACTTGTTTTAATGAAATCAGGCACATTTTACATGTGTGACAGCACTGCGATTCGCCACATGCTTGTGCAGTGGTGTGGGAGAGCCACTTTATTGGCCTAGGGTTGTACAGCTCTGGATCGCCGGTTACGTAATTTGCCACGTCGGGTAGCGTTTTCTCCAAAAGTTGATTCTGTTTCTACTTTTCAGCCTGCGTTTTTTTTCGGCACCTCCTGCGGCCGTCGCAGCCCGAAGACACTTCCCTCATTCAATGATGACACTTGAAAATGAATGGGAAGGCTTGCGTTTTCACTGCACCGTCTGATCTGGTATGAATGCAGCCTTAGTATTGTCATTGCGGTTGTGTAAGCATGCTGACATTAGCATTTAGCTCAAAGCACCACTGTGCCTAAGTACAGCCTCACAGAGACCAGGGCATGGCTGAAGACTCTTACTGTGCGTTCCAATACTCACACATAGTATGTCAAATGCAGTGTGCCAAAAATACCAGGATGTCTTACTACATCCGGTCACATTTTGTAGTGCGCAAGCCAGCATGCTTTTCCGGCTATTCTGACCCGCAATCCTCTGCGCAGCGGATATACAGTATGAGCAAGAAGGTCAAAGTTCAAGGCGCAGTAGCAGTATGTCCCAATTGTATGCATACTGCATGCAACAGTACGTACTTTGTAAGAGCAGCTGCAGTATGTACTAAAAGTAAAAAGAAAAAGTGATTTGTAACGTAGCCTACGTCTTGTTAAAGGAACGGCTGCTTTCTCACATGACAAGACAGTAAATCTGCAGCAGCCTCTACTAGTCACAGTGGGTTGCGAAGGTCTTATTATAACAAGCATGTGTTGCTGATGCAGACGGAATTGAATCAGTGATAAAAGATGAGTTTTTTTCATTTGGATGAGGCAAAAACTACAATGACACATTGTGTATACCCCCACAGAGATTTCACATAAAAAGCAAGTGAGAATAAATAATAACAATGACGCCATGGGATGAAGTAAGACTGGCTTACTTGATTTAAGATTACATTGTGATACAGACAGGAAAGCCTTGATGAAAAGATTTATGTACACTGAGATTTTCTCTAATCCATATAATGATCCACAATGAGAATGCAGCACGCAGGCTGACTGAAACCAGACAATGTTAATGGAAACCCTAAAAGGAGATTTATTCCACAGTCTGGGGCAGAAAATCATAATTTTATTTCCTATAAGGTATAATGGCCAAATCAATCATTTCCATTTGCAATGAGGAGGAAAAATACAGGCTTAATCTATCTCTCTTCAGAGCTATAAGCTCTTTCTACTCGAGACACTCCTTTCACGCCCTCAATATAGTTCGCTCGCCATGAAAATAGATCTACGTATATTTCCAGCAGAAGCGATACCAATGTCACACCTAGGCCGCCTCACTGAGGCACGTTATCAAAGGGGGTATTACTTCAGCATATTCAGAAAGAGATAATCCATACGCGGTGAGCTCTCAGCAGATATATGCCTTAGGAAAAGCCATCTCACATTTTTATTGCTTATGAAAGAAGAACTCAAATCCTTTACTGTAGACTGAGGTATAAGCTGCTGTGTGCCCGATGTGTTTGTGCAGCTCACTTCACCTTGTTATATGGGAGATGAACATAATTCCTAAACGGGAATATCAACTGCGGTGTGCAGAGTCATTCTTTAAAACAAAGCTGAGCTTATTGGTTGAAATAACTCAATTACAATAATTCACAAGCCCCATTAGGTTTTTCATGCTGTCCCTCGAAGTCTACACTGAATATACTTGATTGTCTATTCTTATTGCCTCCATTCATGCCGCCTTCATCTCCCTCCTGTCCTCCTCCCCTCCCTATCTGATGTCCCTGTCAGCGCTGTCTACCTGAAATAAAGTTGGCCTGTTTATCAGATAGTTGAGAGGGCTGATTAAAGCTCTGCTGAACAATCTCTATTCCTCAGGAGTGCAAATTGAGCCGTAGATTACAGCCAGACCCCCAACCTGACAAGAAAGGCCTTCCTAAAAATTAGAGACTACTCCTGTATGTTAAATTACACTGCGCATTTGAAAATAATGGGCATAGGAGCTTCCCACTCAGACATGCAGTGTGGCTAATCATCTGGCGTTCATCATTACTTGCACAATTTCAGTTTCCTCTCGTTGATTAAAGTCTGAGATGATCTCTGCTAGGTGAGGAAATGGACTTCTTTGTCAGTGCTATGCGGTTAATTGGAAGAGTGAGTGTGCTTCACTATCTCCTGGTTACACGGCGGGAGGAAGAAAGGAAAGGACCTTTTTATTGGCTGCAGGTACTGTAAAATTCAAAGAGTTTAATCATTCAGGCTGTGCACTCCCATTACAAAGAATGCTTAGTGCACATTCTTCTTTCATAAGGAAAAATACCCATCATGCTATAAAATGCACAATGACAATGAAGAAGAAGAAGAAAAAGTGGTGTGATGGCATACTACATCGGAGGAGACAGGAGCATCCGGCCTGGTACGGTCACATAAACTGTAGATATAAGAATAAACTGTTTAGGATTGTGTCAATGGCAAGCAAAATAGTTGGTAAACCCCAAAAGCCCTTGACTCAACTCTTTACAGAAAGGATGAGGAAGAAAGCGAAGAGTATCCTGGCAGATAGCTCCCATCCTCTCTTTAAGCCAGTTTGAGCTCTTGAGCTCCGGGAGGCGCTATAGCGTCCCTCCGGCAACTTAAAATGAGTTCAAAAAGTCCTTCATCCCAAGTGCCATCAATATTCTTAACTCAAAAAAGTGACTGAACAGATCTAAGCCACACTGACATTAACTGTTTTAATGTGTAACATAACCTGTCTATGTATCTGTTTTTTAATGTTGTTGTTTCCTGTGTTTGGCGAGCCGAAGTAGGCTTGCCGCGGTAGTCGGTGTTACCGGTAGCAGTGGTGGAGGGTTGTTCACCCCAATAGGGCTGCTCAGGGGTGGGGCACAACAATGATGATGAAAGATATTATATCTTATTACATGATTATTTGGTAAGTCTCACATGATCCATCATGATCCAGGTTGTCTCGGTGGTCAACAGACTGTAAGCGGTCAAGGATGAATTATTTTCTAGGGC
The DNA here is from genome assembly GCA_916700815.1 of Helicolenus hilgendorfi. Lineage (NCBI taxonomy): Eukaryota > Metazoa > Chordata > Actinopteri > Perciformes > Sebastidae > Helicolenus > Helicolenus hilgendorfi. Next base: position 39,809 of record CAKALG010030497.1, on the reverse strand, counting down.
ACAAAGAGCATTACTGGCATCACTAGTGACAAGTTATTTGTACCTCCCAGATGGTTGGTTTGGATAGAAAATAATAAGAAACAGAAGCAAAGATTTAGACAAGGTGGCTGGAAGGGCAGACAAGATTATGTCTGTTAGTGGTATGTAACAACTTAAGGGCAGCAATGAGGTTCTGATTCCCCTTGTCTTATTTATTTCTCTGACCTGCGCCCTGCTGTGGTCTCTCCAACATCTGCCCACAGGGGAGCTAAGCAGATTAATTGAAAGATTTGGATTTCTTTTCATTTAGCTTGGCTGACTCCAAGACTTTTCTCCTCCTTCCTCCCCCTCCAGCTCACAAGCTCAGTCGACCTTCGGCCCTACACGTTTCACAGCTAAAGTCTGAGATGAAGAAACCCCCAAAAATACTGTCACAGGATTGTTTATAGCAACACATCCCCGCTGCAGCTTCGGAGCTGCTCCTCTGCCTCGCGCTACAATTGGAGAATTATGTTTATCATTTATAGAGGAGATAAAAACAAGCTGGCAGGAGAAATTACAGGCTTGTGTGTGTGTGTCTGGGTGCGTGAGATGAGGACACAATGAGCTATATAAAAAAATATCAGTCATCAGGGACATAAACTTATTATCAATCCTTATGTCCCCACGGTGCAATAAAAAGCTAGTTTTTCACATTGCTGATGTGCTAATGAGATTTTATACGATAGTTTCTGAAGCAGAGCAGCGAGATTGGGGTTGCAAAACAATGACACGACTCATATCAATACGGCTCTCGAGACTGGCATCTCACACACACACACACACACACAGTCCAATGAGACTGAAGGACACTACTCTGAGGAGCATTTCCTGCTTTTATTGCTGTGATATCCCCAGACAGCGAGGTGATGGGTTTCGAGGACATGCATGAATTACAGCAAAGGCAGATGAAAAAACTGGGGAACAGGGGAATAAAGAGGGATGAGGAAATCATAGGAGAGGAAGAGTGTAGGTACAATTTGTAATCTGGAGTTTTGAAGGTGAACCTCAAAGGTAGCTATTACAGGCTCTGGGCACTTGGCTGAACTCTATTGTTCCAGCTCACACGTGATCCCGCCTGTTCGCACACACGCACAAATACAAGTGCACGCATGCACCCATATGTGGTTACACACACACACACACACACACACACACACAAACACAACAACAAAATCTCACCTACGCATAGATTTTCCACTTTTCCATGAAAAGGTCAAGTTGCTCGCTACCGTTTCCGAGTCAATTGATTGTCATTTGTTCAACACTTAGAGGGCTTAGGCTAAAATTTGCTGATGAACTGAAGAACGGTCTCAAAGAATGTCAGATGTTATGGCTTATACAAATGCCATTTGCCTGAAAAGTCCAATTTCATACCATATTAACAGCAGTGAATTTCTTGAAATGTCAACTGAGACAAATCCAGCTCAGCAACCTTAAACTGCCTTTAAATTGATATATTCTGTGCAAGCTTATGTCTGAGCAAATAATTGCATTACCAAACTGAGATATCAGCATGCATGCACGCACATAAAACTAACTAATATTGTGCTAAATGCTCACATTGACACACACAATAAACTACATCCTGCACAAAGTGAAATCCAGCGATGGCACCACATGTGCAGACTCACACACAGACACATGCACACATGCCCATGGGTGCCATAATGAGGCTGTCTGATTTAATGTATTGATCAGCTGCTGTAAGCTGCAGAGGGTCCTTGGAGAGCGTGGCATCACATAAAAGACAACATTACAGCTTATCAGCTGGGGCCAAACACAAGGTGACCTTCCCTTTACTGCCTCATGGTCCAGCCTGTTACAATTTGTTGCATGGGTGGAGAGATAAGTGTGTGTTCCAGGATTTCTCTGTGTCTGCAGTTCACGTGTACATGTGTCAAAAGCACTTTTACAAGCAGAACTTGACAAAAAGGTTGAGCAGGTATAATATTGAGAAAATACTATGAAACTGCAAACTATTTGTGTGTTTTGGGGACATTTTCTACTTTTGCATATGTATTAGGAATTTGAGAGTTTGTAATTTTTATGGCAAAATTAGGCATATTCAATCATAGATTGCAGGGGGCACAAATTTCTCATATTACCACATTTGACATTATGAAAAAATCATCAAGGTTTTCCGCTAAAACCAATACACATACACACAAATGGAGATATCAAATTGCAGGAACATCTGCAAAGACACAACATCTGCCAAAAAGAATGCATGCATTGCACATGTATTTTGATTCTTGCATTGTGTTCATATACTTAAAACATACAGAACATGTCTGTACGTGAAATATGAAGCTACAACCTGGAAACCATTATCTTAGCTTAGCATAAAGATTGGAATCAGGGGGAAACAGCTAGCTAGGATATTATATCTCGTTTTTTTTTTATCTGTACAAATACTGACGTGTAGGCGAGTTACGTGCTGGACTACTTCCTTGTAAAACCACAAATTGTCGTTTTTACACTTGAACTTTTGACATAACCAGCCAAGCTGTTTCCTTTAGTCTTTATAATAAGGTAAGCTAATAGTCTCCTGGCTGTAGCGTCATATTTACTGCAAAGATGTGAGATTTGTAATGATCTTTACATGTAAATCTCGGCAAGAATGTGAATACGTGTTATTTTCCAAAAAGTCAAACTATTCCTTTTAACACTGGCAGTTACAACAGGTGTGTGCATAGTTGATCATAAAATATGCATGTGTGTAAAAAAAAACAAGTACAGGATAAAAACTGTATTCTGCAAGCAACCAGTAACCCTGACCCACAGAGAAATACTGCACACATGCAGTTTGAACATCCAGCATCGTCCCGGCACAGCACAGCATCGTGCCGGGCGTTGCATCATGCACAGACTGGGCTGAACAGCTTGTCCTTATAACATCCTTGCACAACAAACAGCATAAAGTAGCATCATTAGCCAGCAACTGGAGGAGGGATGAACAGTTTTGCTTTGCACCCTCGTCTCTTGTAATTTGAAATGACCATATGGCTTCTGCATAATTGTATGTACAATTTGTATCAGTCCTGCAGCGTAATCTTCTCAAACACTGTGATGTACAGAGTCAGTGTGGAACAAGATGTTTCTACTTATCCATCAACTTGTCATTCAAAGTATTACTATGTGTCACTACAAACAGATTCAATGTCAGGCACCAGAGAAGACAGAAAAATAGTTTCACATACATTGATTTGTTTGTGGTGATTGATTTTCTATTTTTTTTACTATATAAAATAGGTAAAATCTTATTTCATTGATGCATTCAGCGCATTAATCCGCTCATCCCCTCCTTGCACCCCTCTCTCTTTCTCTCTCTAACAAACACTTTGACAACGGACACGTCTGTGAACAGCCCCTCCTCTCCATGCACACTCAAAACATAATCATGCGCGAGAGGAAGGATTGTTGTTGACTTTTCCCCACAGAGGAGACGGCTGGCCGAATTCCTGAATAAAATCAGTTCACGGATGATTAGTATCATGAACAACTTTGCACAAATTTGTCAAAAACTGATGCATTCAAATTAACTCCGATAAGTGAGTCCATTTATATTCTTAACACAACGCTGTCAATCTCGGAGACCCATCGCTTTAAATAAGTTATTAGCAAGCATGTGAGGAGTCTAGCTAGTAAGGATAGCTATAAGTTAATGTTAGAATACAGCTGGGTTGTCGACATTAGCACCACAGACTGTATATAAAGATGGACCACATGACAGCTCCGCAAAAGTGATGCCAAAACATCTTGATCGCCCCCTGGTGGCTGGCTGCAGTATAGGTCATAAAGCCTGCCCCCTCCATGGTAGCGAATGGGATATGGGCCAAATTAAAAAAATCAAAGTCAAATACATTTTTCCCAAAGATGGTTTCTGTCATTTAAGGTAATTCTTATCACTCTGATGTATGTTCAAGTGTTGATTTTTCTGATAAGTTTGGTTTTAATGAGTTATTTGATGCTATAAAAAGCGGGTGAGACGTCATGATTGACAGCTGTGATTCTCTCTCGCTAAGAAGTTGCTTCTGTGTTTGGCTCGCGACTGGTTCGGGCGGATGTTGGTGGGACCTTGATACCGCGGCTACAACGCCCGATCACTACTGCGCAGTCTCTGGCTCCAAATGACGTCAAAATGGAAGCTCTTATATCCGGGATAATTTGGCTGCACTTCTGTACAGTGGGAGGAAGTGGAGATGCGTCGTCCACCTTTGTACACAGCCTATGGTTAGCCCCCCGTCTCCCTCAAAGTCAGCTACCACCACTGATAGAATCAAACTCTTTGGGAAACACTGTAAACTGACTGCCATACTGTGTAGCCCATTTCCAGAGGAAAGGAAATATGGGGAGGAGAATATATATCTCTTTCCTTGACCTTACACTGACAGGGGTTTAAATCACTTCATAACCCTTCCCTAGGGCTCATCAGGAGACAACATTTTGACAGGTAATGATAAAATACCTGCACTGCCAATGAGGTTTGGGTGATTCTATTGATCGTACTGTGTATATGCTGCGTTTTGTGTTTGAAAGGAACTTTGTTTGTTTTCTCATCTGTATGAAATTTTGTCTGCGCAGACAACTGTGTAATTAAAGTACTTTAGGTATTGAAGATCTTGCAATAAATGGAAATGCTACAGCTGCTATATATCTGTAACATAGTTGGAATATATTGCAACAACTTACATGAAAGTCTTTACCACTTGGTTCCAAATTCATTAGGATTTTCTTTTCAGCAAATTTTGCTTGAAAGTTTTCCATTTCCTAATTTCCCTGGAGGGGCTGATTAAACTTTCATCTGATCTAACAGTGGAGGGAAATATGGACATTCCTTCAGCTTTCATCCATCTTGATTTTCCTAACCCAATCTATTATTCATCAGTTGTAAAGCAACTGTGAAGTACTGTACTCATAAAAATGTTCCTAAAAGGAGCCGCAGCTTTACATTAACATAAACCAATGACCTCACTCTGTAGGACATGACAGCCATTTACATTTGAAGCTCTCAGATGATGAAAATGCAAGTGTACATCAACTCAAACAACACACAGCTGAAAAGATTCAGATAATAAGATTCACATCCATTTCTAAGATCAAAACCCCCCCAAATGGCATTACATCATTACTTGACTGCAGGTTTCTTTTAGCCAGTCCGGTTAAGAGGGAGAAGGCAGAAGGATGGTGTATTTTGGGGGAACACTTTTTGAGTGCTCTGTCCTCCAGAGTGAGAGACCACTACTGCTTGCCAAAAACGGAAGAATACTGTGATCGATACGGCCACAGCTATTCCAGGGACAATGACAAAGTGGGTGTATTGAATTTTCCACATTTTGGTCCAAGAGAGATGATACTATTGGAGAAATATCCAAAGTGTTTCCCTGGAACGATTCAACAAGCGTTTCTTTTGATGTGATTTTTAAAATAGCAATGATACGCTGAGACACGACTGGCTCAGCAAGCTAATTTTTATGGGGTCAAAATTGCACCTGTCTTATAAATCTAATATATTTGTTCAAAGGCATTCAATTACCAACAGAAATATCCCTGACCTGAAATCTCAGCTTTCTACACCCGTAACTACTTACTTAAAATAACTCACATTTAATGCTGTGTGGCAGTCATTTATGAACTCACAGTGCTTGTGAGTGTGTAGGTGTATACGAGTGAGTGTGTGTTTGGTATTTTGTTGAGCTATAAGGCTGTCTCTTCTGCTATGATTTTCCTTTCTCTTCCTCTGCTTCTTTAATGAGGTGACCATGGTTACAGTTTTCTGCAGCCCCCAGTCCAGGAGGATGGATAAGGTGTCCATAGTACAGCAGTACAATCTATCGTACCTTACAAACTGGTGGCAACATTCGACCATTACAGCCTGTAAGGATGACCAAGTATCTGGAATATGGGCTATGACGAGTCATATTTCTTTTAATGGTCAACTTTCTATTACCTTTTCCTATATCACGCTGCCAGCAGGGTATATGTGACTGTGAGGTAATCTACTCTATTAGGCTGTTAAGATTGGGTGCTTTTTCTCCTTATACTCTTGCCTCTTTTCCTTTTGACAGGATGGAGTAAAGGAAAAATATGTCAACTTTGTAAAAAGATAAAAACAGCTAACTTGCAACACAGTGGTATTCTAAAAGCATACATATATCTGACTTGCACTACTCCTGACAGTCATATCATAGTTACCTGAAACCTGCTATGAGTCATTTAACAGTAAGCCCTTCTTAAAACCTTTTCCCCACGTGACTAGGCGTAGGTTTCTACATGATGACGCAGCTACATATATATCCTTACAGTCAGTCGGTGTATTAACATTACATTCAGTAACTTAGATGGTGATCAACATGTTCAGAGAAGCAGTTAGTTTGGATCCGAGAGTTAAACAAAAAAAAACGATTGATGCAGTGGTAGACCGGCAACTTCCGTGTTCTGTGAGGTAAAATGACTGCTTTCGTGAATAAAGTCTGGTCTGGTGGCTTTGAAGAAAGCAATATGATGGCTGCAGTTCCCCGTCGGAAAGGGCTGTCTGACAGCAAGGTAGGTCAGACAGCCCTTTCTGATTCGGAACTGAAGCTGTTATATCACTCTCTTCAAATTCACCAAACTCCATTCATAAAAATAATAATTTCACCCGGCAGGACGCGGGAGTATACATACGACCCCACTTCAAAAAATCCAAACTAACCCTTTCAGTTATTTCCAAACTTAGCACAGCTAACTTTGACCCAGCTTTTGCTAGCGTTCATATTATTCATAACCTTATTGATTAGCTCGCTTTGGTAACCCACGTCGCTGTTTTTTGCCAACGACTGAGTGGGCGTTTCCATTTGAACCCCCCCACTCCTCCCAAAAAATGGAAAAAAACACTGATGGACCCGCCCTTTAAAGCAAATATGTCAATTCAATTCAGTTCAATTCATGTTTATATAGCATCAAATCATAACAGAAGTATCTCGAGATGCTTTATAGAGCAGGTCTTAGACCGTACTCCATATATGTATCAGTATATATTATGATAGGGCAAATGTAGTAATGAAAATAGAACAAATTATAATAATTGCTTTGAACATGTAAGTTCTTAAATCAAGGTCAATTTACTGGCGAGATGGGCTTATAAGCTAGTAAGTAGCCCTTGTTTGCAAATTGATGCTCAGTGCAATGAACTATGTTACACTTTTTTGAATTACATTATATAATATTCTTCACACATAAAAAAGTCACAATCTATTTTTTTGTATTTAATCATAATTTGTTTGGCACTATTAATTAGGGAAATATGACATAAATATATCATCATATGATTCCACAAAAATACAGTCCAGAAATAAGGAGTCCAGTTAATGTAGTTTTTGTAAAATCTGGGAAAAAAAAGAGTGTGAGTATACATTTAGAAGCTGTACGAATCATTTTTTAACAACTACCCCAACACTGCATCAGCTAAGGCAGCATTCAACCAGTTTATGTGAGCTTGTGCTCTGGGAGTGGCTGCCCTGAGCTTTATAGTAACTGGCATTGACTTGGTTTGTTGATTTTTATAGGGAGTCACTTGACTCAATGTTGATTCAGAAATATAGCTTAATGCAGCTTTAAATATCAGAGTACATTGCCAAGACACATCATCGCTCCAGGTTTTATCAATTTCAGAACAGATGGACATACAAACCTCAAACCCCAGCACCAGGCGATCATATCATTATACAGTAACAGCCATACTGTAAATACAGATTTGTAGCATCACTGTTAGTTACTCCCCATATACTACTTTTATCACCTGCGTGAATCTGGATCAGTAGTTAACTCACAAGGCATAATACCGGCAAAACAAAGCACTCAAAGCGGTCTTATTGTTTATACTGAGAGGTCTTTAAGCTTTACATAACACTGTATCTCTCCATTTGGCACAGTTTTGCTTCGGTTTAAATCAAAAGTGATAGGTTATAAATATTACACACCCAACCACCCAACCATTATAAATAGAACGAGTAGACACAGCTATGACTCTTCATGCCAGCTTGATTTGCATAAAAATGCTGCATAAAACTCTCTTGTTTTATGACGATAAGCTTGTCAAAAGAAGCTCGACACATGAAAAGAAGATTAACATTAGTTCTTACTGCAGAAAACACAATTCCAGTTCAAAACGTAACTTTGAAGTCGGGTGGGAAAAAAAAGCCACAGAGGCATTTCTTTTGCAGGTTGTGGGTGTTAAATTCAAAGAAAAAGTCTCCTGGTGGCTTGCCTGCCTTTATGAACACATTGCGGGTTTGCAGCTCTCTGATATTATCCTGTAGAGAAATATGTGTGTGTGTGTGTGTGTGTGTGTGTGTGTGTGTGTGTGTGTGTGTGTGTGTGTGTGTGTGTGTGTGTGTGTGTGTGTGTGTGTGTGTGTGTGTGTGTGTGTGTGTGTGTGGCCCAGTCATGTTTACTCAAGCATAATCACAAAGATGTAGCCATTGCCTGTGGTGGCCTAGTCAGTGACAGATAGATAAGGATACTGCAGGAAGACAGATGGTAGGAAAGTAATTCAGAGGTGAAATGAACCCTCAGGCCAAAGAGTACATGACAAGGTATAGGAGGTTGAAGCGGGTCAGATTGTCAGGGACACCACTGCAGGGTAGTGATTAAGAAGATACAGTCAGCAATATGGAAATGGGAGAAGGATTAGGATGTTGAATGGTGTCTTTAGGTGGGGCAAGAACAGTATAGAGGTGAAGAGGGAGAATATCTGGGTAAGATGAAGAGCTGAGTCGGATAAGAATATGGAATCAAGTAAAAAAGGGGAATTGATGTTGCTTGTTTACAGAAAGTGTGACAGCAAAAAAATAGATGCAAGTTTGGTGATGATGGTAGGGACTACTTGCATAGGGCTAGTTGGCTCACTACTGTAGCTGTTGAGCTAACCACTGAGTCACAATTGTTCCCCGAGCTTCTTTTCTATTATTTTTTTTTTTTAGTCTACTATGCCCTGGCGTTTTGTTCTGAGAGTTCTACATAATTTCATTCAATCAGGAGTTATTGAAGAGGGAAAAAAAGCTCTCCAGCCTAATAAACTTGCTAATATAGACTATACATAGAGATGAAGGTTAGATAAAAGTAGATGATGACACACAGATAATAAGCTACAATATTGCCCTTCATTTCTAGACTCTTGAGCTTTCTGTTTCCTCAAAGGTCCGCACTGTCAAGACGGTTTGCAGTTGGTAGTATAGGGATCCTGCGATCCGATACTGACATCGGGCCGATGCTGACTCAAATAGCTGGATCCGGTATCAGTGACAGAGGGGCCAATCTATTCAATTCTATGTATAAGTCTGATTACATGTGGGCATACTACGCCACACAGATTTATATCTGTGTATTTATTTGTTACATTTTGTTTGACAAAGTTAGTTAAGCAATGTTTGAGTCAAGCCTGATGTTGCAGAATGATCCCAGTCACTTCCACACAACTTATTAATTAAACACTGGTAATGGATCGGTACTCGGTATCGGTTGATACCCAAAGCCCAGGAATCGGGACTGGAAAAGTTGGATCGGTGCATCCCTAGTTGGCCTGATACAAATTTGTGGGTCAAGTTAAGCAATTTTGAACTCAACGTGGAAAAGGTGTGCAGATTTACTGAAGAAATCAAGAAATCAAATCAAGAAATCTTTTTTCATAGCAGTCTTTTTTTTTTTTTCTCGAGCAGGCTGTAAGCCTTCTCGCCATTGACAGCTCTTTGTTTTAGGTAATAGAGAAGATGCATTGTCTCTCACCCTCTTTGTCTAAAAAAAAAAAACTCAATAAACTGTAAAATGCACAACCCGAGAAAACCTGACATAAACAAACCATTATCTGCTGTGACACCCATCACATTCCCTCCGCCATAACACGGCTTTTACGCGATTACATTACAGCCTCTCATGTATGTGATTAAATTAAGAGTCTAATGCAGCTACTGTCACTTGCGCTTGCTGAACTTCCACATGGCATCCCATGAGACTTTGATTAGCTGAGTATGTTTCTCTTTGTTGGGAGGGACAATGCTTCTCTCGGTGCATGCAGAAATTAAGTAAAAACATTTTTCTGTTCCCTCAGAATGAAAGTCAGATTGTGATGATTATGAGACATTTACTCACTTTTTTAAAATATGAAAATAACTTCACAATTTTTCTTTCAAGACTTTTTAGTGGTGCATTGCAAGACGTGTACTAGGAAAGGGAAATAACACTTTCTCATCCTCCTCCCGACCTCCTAATGCAGACAGCATCCTTCCCTCTCTTAGCTCACACTCCATGAAATTGAAAGATAAATAATCAAATTGATTAGGAGCCGATCAATGAGTTTAAAAGTTGGCGGAGACGAGTTCCCTTTACTTCCCACACACTGCCACCTTCTATCAAACGCTGCTCCTGTGCTTTGAAGTGAAGAAGAAATGGGAACGTCATGTTGTCAGCAAGCACCGGCGCGCACACACACACACACACACACAAGTACATTCGCACACACACTTCCAGACCAGAATTAATGAGGTAAGAATGCCAGCTTAAGACTCGCTTGGGATAAATCCATGTATAGATGAAGTAAAGCTGAGGAAATTCAATCTGTTGTCCTAACCTTTGCCGCCAAGGCCAACACGCAGGCTTTCCTCTCCTCCCCTTTTCATTTGTGATCACTAATCATCAGATATCGGAGAGGTTAGCCGATACAGCTTCTATCCATCAAGTCCACTAGTTATAGAGGGAGAGCAACCAACCAAAAAAGAACCAAAAACCTAATCTGAATGTCTTTAGACTGGCTTACTGAGGCTTACTCTGGGAACACCCCTCTGCACCATCTCGCTAATAGCGATAATAGTATTATAGTTTCAAGGCAGCGAGTTGCCATCGAAACTGAGGAAGAGAAAAGAGGAAGAAAAAGTGGAAGAAAAAATTAAATATTCTTCCTGCCTTTCACTTTCAAAACAGAAGTTCAAGCATACTCCAGGTCTGTTGCATAGCGAGGTCTTACGTAAGCGCCATGTTGTCGGAAGTCAACAAGTCCAACATTGATTTGCACTTGAGTACAGGCAGTCAGCTGAGGAGTTATAGAATACTGAAGTGAATCGTATAGTCATAGGGTTGCGCTGATGGTCCACTAAGCTGTCAGTAACAACATATTAACTAAACTGCCCACAATCCAAAGAAAATCATTTATTCAAGCTGCAATGTGATGACAAGAAATGATGTGTAACACGACAGTAATGGTATCACAATCACGACTTGTTCTGTCAAGTGTTCAATTGCAGAGTTCAGTTTCCCATCAAAAAGGAAGCCAACTAAGTAATCTAACCACATAATATTAAAGGAAACGTAAACGTACAGAGGAGCTTATTCCTCACTGCATCTCTTACATCCTCTCCATCACATGTTTCCTCTTCCAGCTGCTGCTACTGCAGCTGTATTCATCCATCATTGAGATGTGAAAGCTATTGAGATGATAGAGTTATAGCAGATGAATAAAAGTAAATTAAAAGCCATGCAGGTCAAACAGAGCTATGACATCTAAGTCTATAAGAAGCTTAAGGTATTGTTGAAATGTTTACATGAGGGAGCTTTCTTTTCCGGGAAGCTTTCCCGCAAACATCTGCCCACAACAGGCCAGGAGGAACGACTAAGCCGCTGCTTGATGCGCTCGCATGTGCATAGACACATGTGCGCAAGATGAGCACGAACATAAGCGCAGGTACATAACCACGCCGGCTGCACAATCCATAACCACTCCCATTTTTATTTCCAACTTGATTTCATGCTTTTGCACACCACCGGGGAACCTCTCCATCGACCAAGCGACAATGCAAGCATTACTGTTAAACAATGGACATTTCATGGTTCCATACCCTATGGAAACAAACTGCCACGTCTCCCACTCTTTGGAAATCAATGGTCCCCTGGGTTCATTTCACCAATCACCTTCGTTTCGCCCTCCTTACCACTGTGCCTCCCCACTGCTGAAAAAAAAAAAAAGAAAGAAAGCCTGCGCTACCAAGCGTATCTATGGATATGTATGCATGGCAACAGTTGCCCGGAGCTACCAAAGCTAAGAATAACTCGATTTTGGAGCAAGGGCTACAGAAAATCATTCACAAGAAACCTTTGCAGTTCCAGTTAATGAGTCTCTCCTCTCACGATGACAGTTCACTTTAATGAATGCAGTCCTTTCAATTTACATAATGATCCCTTCAAAACAAAATTAATAACAATGATGCAGAGAATCAATCACTCCTAATTACGGCATCAGAAAGTTATTTGACTTCTTATCTTTATGTAAATATTAGTTTTTATGCAGCCTCGTTAGTATAAAGGGCAGAGGGGAGCTTTGAACTGACACGTAATCATCCTAAAACTTGATTTCACACATCTCATATTGCTTGCGAGCAGTTCAGTGTTGAACACAAGAATACGTAACCACACACAAGCCCAACCCTGGGCTTATATGCACACACACACACACAGCTGTCAAAAACTCACTGTGGCCCGCAGTCGGTAAATATGGTACACGGCCATGGCAACGGCTAAATGCCACAGCACAAGTGGAGCACATTTTACCCACTGGGAACTCACACCACAAATCCAACTAAATGTCAAAAGAATATTCAAATTAAAAAATTCAGACTTATAAAACTTGCACCAAAGACATTCTTCAAGGCAAGGTCTGTTCTTGCCTTGAAGAAGGTCTCTGGCTGAAAACTCTTTCTACGTGCATGTTTTATAGTCTGTAGCTCCTGCAAAGCTCACTTATTAAGGAGATTTTTGCACAGATTTGAGTCAGCAGATGCTTTTTTCGAAAAGAATATTCAAATAAAGTGTCTCAACTTTGAAACTTTGGGGGAAATGAAACAAACAGCAGTGTCCTTTTAAGTGGTCTTTAACAAATCTGGATTGTGAGGGAATTGATTCGGCAGGACTCATCAACAAGTTGTACTCCAAGTTGAGACTGTAAGGTTGTTTAGAAGAAAACACTTTTGCATTAAATCCTGATTATTCAAGATGTATAACAGCAACACTTATTGTAAACTGATGTGTTATGAAAACCATAAATCCATATTCTTCCAGCCTCTCTTTACCTACATCTTTCTCATACATGTTTATCCATTGTTGTGCTGACTCCCCATATGGCTCTGTGAAGGTCCGTGTGCTCGTGGTTCGTGCATTCGGACCCTCTTTGTTGCTAATTTACGAGTCTGAGCAGACTGGGTGGCACACGGTTGAATACCTGGCTCTCCTTCTGTGTCCGTGCTATCATTAGCCTTTGCCTTTGTCAGAGGACTGACCCTCGTATCTCACTATCCCACCCTCCCCTCCTCTTGGTTTCCCTATCAATCGCTCACCCACACTCACCCACATGGGAGCAACAATTAGGGAGGCATTAGACTGGTGAGCCAAACCTCCCCCTTCCATGGGGAAAGCGGGCGAGCCAGGAGAGAACGGAGAGAGGAGAGCTGAAAAAGCGCCAGCACACAGCTGCACCCCTTTCTCGAAGGCTGTAACCTCTAAAAAAAAAAAAAACCACCCACCCAGATGAACAGCTGGCTGGAAAAAGAGAGAGAGATGCATCACACACAGAGGCGGTCCGATTGTCCAACCGTGTCCACAGCAGGAAGGGAAGTCTCATGGGAGGGAAATAACTTACAGCCCCAGTCTATCTGACCTGGCTTGTCTGTGAGTACACCAGCAGCACCTGACCACAACCTAACCTGGCTGGCTTGTGCTTTTTTATGTCTTTACTCTCGGGAATTCTGTTTCTTTTTATAGCCATAAATGAAAAAAAAAAGTAAATTACTTGGAAAGCTCCCAGTTAGCCTTCTTTTTTTTTTTAATTTAGTAGGATATTAGGATGAGCCAGCCTTTTTTACTCCAACTAATCTTCAACCCGAGTCACTCCACCATCTGACCAATCATGCACACTCACGGTCTAACCAGTCTCAGTCTTAGAGAAAAACTAAGTGTATAACAATGTGGCAACATTGTAGAGCACAATGTAAAACACAATAACATCAGTAACAATGCAGGAACACACATAAAATGAGACTTATGTCCATGAGTCAGTTACCCCGGTGCATGCTGGGAGGTTTCCTGACACAATGGATGTTGCAATTAAATCTCGTACAAACATATTAATTTATTGTTGACTCCAAGAACTAAGAATGTTTAATATTTGTCCTCCATCCCCAACTTAATTTAATCCAAATAAAAAACAAGAATTTGGCCAAACTCAACAAAATTAAATATTGAATATCTTAGAGACAAAAATAAATAAATAAATAGTTTTAGACTGTTAGAATTACAAAATGTATATTGAATGAACATCATCGTTATGCTTTTTTCAGTATAGTGTTCAACTAAAGATTATTTTCATGACTGATTAATCTGTTGATTGTTTGTTGATTAATCGTTTACCTTATCAAGTGTCAGTAAATAGTGAAAGATAACCATTTGAATTTTGAAGAGCCCAAGATGACGTCTTCAACAGTCAGAAACCTCAAAGATATATAAAAAAATAAAAACAGCAAATCCTCACATAGCTGTTCAACATCCAGCAAATTGTTTGCTTGATAAATGACTTCATTGATTAATCGATTGACAAAATACTTTAATCAGCCAATTAATCTTTTATTTTTTCAAGATCTATGACCATGATGATGCACGTTCAGCTTGGATCTCTGAAACTATAGTGATGTATCTGAAAAGCATTTTGTAAGGAGAAGGTGAGAAGTTACTACTTACTATTCTACAACTGAATGCGGCCCTGAGGCTCATTTCCCTTCTCTGCATGGCTCACCCCTCTATTATTTGGGCAGGATTTCAACAGCATCAAAAGATAATTACAGGAGAAAGCTTTCCTCTGTCAGAGAGGAGGCTATGACCTACAGGGACCGCCCTCCACCACTAGTCTTAAATCTCTTCTTTATTTTTAATTTAATTAAATGTTCTGATATCAGTTGCACAGCTTGTTATCATGTTTACATAACTCTTCATATCTACATATTATTGTAAACAGGCTTCAGCTTACTCACAGACAACTTTAAATGACATGCGTGAACCCTCGCTAGTGATACATGTGACCCACTAACTCCCCCATGTCTCTCCCGAGCTGTGATGCACACGTCGTCACATACATAAACATGAGCGTTTGCCCGGCCATGTGCAGTCATACCCGTACACACATCCCACCATGCAGATTTCACACCGTCTTCAGGCAAGGAAGTCAAATTTTTTTTGCAATGTTTTGGAAAACACTCAAATGCCCCCTGACTTTGTGTTGACTACGCCGGAGTTTTAGAGCAGGTAACGAAGACGCAAATCAGCAATAAAGAGGAAATCTTAAGGCGAAGAGGAGTGAAAACTGACAGCCTAAGTGCAAAGAAAGATGATGGGCCAAGAAATGAAGGAGAGGAGAGGAAAAGCGGAACATTGGAGAGTAGATAGAAGAGTAGAAGAGTGGGTACAGTAAAAGCTCTCCTCTGTGTTGGCATACTGCCAACCCCTGGACAGCGATGCAGCTCGCTGCTCCCCGCCTACTGACCGCCTCCTCATCTGAGCGCTCACTCTGCATTAAGGGCCCCAATCAAATATTCATTCTCCAAAACCGGCACTTATATAACCAATACAACAAGTGTGTCTCCATGCTGACCTGACTGAATAGAACAATGTGTTACACGGAGCGAGGAGCAAACAATCATCCGCGCAGCAAGCAAAGGGTCAGCAGCGCTGGCCCACTCAGAACAGATGATATTCCTGCGCACCGGCTAACAAGCTCTGCCTCTAAAGTGCACTAATTAATGAATAAATCACATCAGAAGAAAAAGTGGGAGGCTCGGTCCATAAAACCGAGAAATGGGCAAATGCGGTGATGCCTGGATTGCTTTTATTTGCTTTAATAATGAGAGCAAAACAGCTCTAAATAAATGAAGCGGAGACGGAGAGGAGAGTTGTTTTCCTCTAACAGGTGAAGTGAATGTGTTCTCTGTTAAAAAACAATTCTTACTCAAAAAGCAAATGCTGCTGTAGTGTTAGCGCTGGGTGATATGGCTAAAATCTTCTATCAAGATAAAGTTAATTTCATATCTCGATAACGATATATATTACAATATAAAATGTGTCCTGGTAATTCAATGAATAAATATTTTATATAAAATAACCACATGGTAAAGCCTATTTTTTTTTTTTACTTCTGTGTGAATTAAATACTTGTATTTGTATGAGTATTTTCTCACATTAAGAAACTTGAGTGCAAAATGAACACAACAGTTTTAAAAAAAATTATAGAGGAAAAACAAATAAATAAAGGCCTACCCTATATCGAGATAGAAATGATATAGAAAAATATATAATAGACATTTTTATATTGTTTTGATGACATACTGTATGTCATTTTGTAGTGTAAATAGTGTTACTCATCAGAACTCATTTAGTGTATCCTTGAGGTCTAACAAACCAGTAGTGCTTTCAACGTCCAGTGAGCAACCTTCATAGAAGAAGAAAGAATGAATGGGGCGGCAACTATTCTGATAATAGATGAAATCGGTTTGAGTAATCTTTTAAAGAAAAGTCCAAATTCTCTGATTCCAGCTTCTCAAATGGGAATATTTTTTAGTTTCTTTACTCCTCTATGACAATAAACTCAATAAACTTTGAGTTGTGGATAAAACAAGACATTTGAAGACTTAATTTTTGGCTTTAATCGATTAATCCAGAAATTAATCAACAGATTAATCGACAATGAAAATAATTGTTACTTGCCGCACTAGTGTGTCTAATGTCGAAAAAGTACATCCTTCATGTACCACCTTGTCCCTCCAAATGCAGTGCTGTGACTGACTTAATCTTATCACGGTCCCAATCTTTACCACAATGGCAGAACCTCAGGGTCAATACATTTTGTCACCATGGTAACAAGCCTTATCAGCGGACACCATTGAACGTCTTTGTCATTTGTCAATTGACCTCAATTCTTCTCAAGGATTTGACCTGCGCAGCGATGTCATCTCAGCAGAAAGGCACTAATCCAGGACAAACAGCGGCGTGTAACCTGCCAAATAAAGACACTTTCCTCTGCAGATCATTCCAGCTGATAAAGATTCACTAGCTCATTTTATGTTCGGTCATAACAGAATTTACACTTTGCTTAGCACAAGTGTACAAGGAGCAGAATGAGAAGAGTATTTTTGTGTGGTCAGCGGTCACTTGTTTAACATGAAAACCGAGACATGCACCATGTGATTCTTCATCCTTCTCCTGATGATTTGTGGGTTATAATCAAGACATTAAGGTTGAATTGACTGACAGATGCCACATAATGAAACTCACCAGCCACCACTATCCTTTAACCATCAATCAACCACAAACCACAGCTCCGATGCCTCCTAATCACCTCCTTCAAGAGCAATTAAGTCATGATATGAATCAAAACTCAATACTTTCCTGTGCAGTGTTTCCTGCAGTTCGGACCTTTATGTTACATTAGAGAATTTCAAGTCCCAACAGTCGATTTTGGCAGCTTGATGTGTATTTCTTACTTTTCTGTCTCCAACCTCTGTCTCCGGAAAGTGGATGGAATAGAGTGCCTATCATCTAGACTTTCATAAACTAGATGCAACTGGGTGTGGGGGTAGGGAGGAGGGAAGCCAAAGTCTCCACTGTTAAGTGGTCAGTAATGGCAAAGTAATTCAATCCGAGTGGGTCTTTCTCTATCCACTCAAAACTTCCGGTACAATCTCTCCTTGTTATGCGGGTGGGTAGCTTTCCGGAAAACACACGGAGACATCTTAGTGACTCTGCCAACAAGCCAGTGATGCAACGGCAATTACAATACAATTAGGGCTGCAATTGTTCTTAAATTGAATTGGGATTCTGGCTTAGAAAGCTGTGAGAATAAAGCATATAGGCCACATCTTAATCTTGAGACATAATGTGTGTGGACTGGAGTTGCCTGCTGAGGCAAGACGGTGATGCCAGGGTTTAAGAACTGTCTGAATTTGGGGCTAATCCCCATAGGAACACAAGATTAGGGTTGTGTAAGATGAGCTCAAAGGCATGGCAAGAGAAAGAGAGAGACAGGCAGACAATGAAGAAAAAAAGCTCCAAGTTTAAGAGGAAACAGAAGTATTTTTTTGTTCTTGCACTCATAAAGGTCATAAAGATTCTTCTCTCGCTCTTACTTTTATGCTCCTGCATAAATCACACAGCGCACAAATCACACTCTGCCTTTCTAACATAAGAAGATTGTTTCTCTGTCTTTGTTAATGTCTGTTACACTGTTTTCCTTTTAACACCTTACTCTTCAAGTCATATTTGATGACATTGGGCTTCACTTTTAATGCTGTGCTTAGATCCCCATGTTTCCCATAACGATGCACTGCTGCAGAATTATGAGCGTCGCTGCTAAAATTTCACAAGATCATTAATATCCTCAGCTGTCTCACCAAGTGTGGGGCACAGGCTGCATTTACACGAAATCAGGCAATGAATCACAAGTTTTTCCCTTCATTTTGAATGGGGGTAGTGCGTTTGGGCAGCCGCAGGGGGTGCCGAAACAAAGGCAGAAAAGTAGAAACACAACCTGACGTCACGCTGCGGTGGCCATTCACATAACTGGCGATCCAGAGCTGTACAACCCAGGCATGAGGGAACAAAAGACGTTAATCGTCGCAGTTAAAAGGCCATTAAAGTGAATCGCCCGGACCTCCGCACAAACCTGCGGAGAATTGCCACAACACCTGCTCTTGTGTGAAAGCAGCCTTAGCCTCTCCACACGGAGTGGAGCAGGCTAAGGAGAGGAAAAACATGCAATGTGAAGATAACGTTGTTGGTACCCGTTCCAAACAGGTTTGGGAGTTAATGACATGCTAACATGCTGACGGATTCTGTGTTTTTGTGTTTTTAGTTGAGCTAAACCAGAGAATATCTGATTAAAACAGATTGGTGATGTTGTTTTGCCCTCATTGTTCTCCGTGAAGTTAGCTGGAAGTGATGTAATGTAGCCCAGGTGCGTTTCATGTGGAGTGATCACTGCGCCGGACTCCATTCAAACATTTGCCTTTTAAATGCTACACTGCTTGTCAGCAACCGGTCAGGAGGCAATTGTTGTGCTCTGCATGAGTGGTGTGCTGCCACCGGGAGGATGCTCGCCCACTTTTTTTCTCCAAGTGAGGTAATAGAATATTCTCAGTTTGCATAATCTGGTTGAAATTCATATATTTGTTTAAGTGCTTGAAGATCCAATCATCAATAAAAGTGCATCCTTTAAAGAGAGCCAATAGGGTGAGAAGGTGGATATAGATCAGTAACATAGATGTGGTGATTATTAAATACTTAAATACATCACTGGTCTTACAGCTCTGAAACAGCTGTGCCAATGCAGTTAAACGTGATAACGACAGCTCAGCAAACGGAAAGCTTTACCTCATGTCTGGATGGCTCAGAGCGTCAGAACATGAACACACATCACCACAAATCTGCAACCAAAAACAGATGGAGGATGATTTTCCATCAGGTAGTTCTTATATAAAAAAGAAATGAAGAAATTGATTTGGTGAAACTGATAAGGGTAAAAAGTTGGAAAACAGGCACTGGTAACCGGACGTCTCTTTCATAAAAAGCATAATATCGAGTTATAACCGACCAGCCTGATGTGTGTAGAGGTCTGCATGGTTATAATGTAGCAGCCTGGTGATGTTTTCAGGCGATTTAATGAAGGTAACTGACGCTAACTGACTCTGATGCTAGGGATTAACCAACATATCAGTCCTTCATAAGGTCAATTTAACAATTTCACGTGTGGTCAGTTATAGTTAACTCACGTATGTAAACTTGCCACTGTAGCAACAGTGGTTTACATGACGATAAAAGGTAACCAAGTATTGTGTCGAGTGTGAAACACAGGTGGTTACTGCAAAGGTTGTACTTGTTCGCTAGTTATAGTTCATAGTTCACAGGTCATTCTTTGTACGTCGTAGGAGAAGGTTTATCAGGTGGCAGAATGTCACGCCAACACGGTCACTTCCAGCTCACTGAGCTGAAGCATTCTGCAAGTCTAAAAGAAGTGGTAGGATATCAAAGTTGATGCCAATAAGCGCATTGCAGCGCACCGACAAAGCATAGCTGCCACTGGTTCAGGCGACACCTGAGCCCGGTCCCCTTCTGTGGTGTTTGGCTTCTATAATTGGCGACAGTCTCATCTGGGATTCCATTCAAGGAGGGAGGACACAGATCTTTTTAATGGATGAAGTTGCTGCTAGTAAACCAGAGTGGCTCCTTTATTGTGTGTTAAAAAGTGAAAAGCACCTAATTACACACTTCACAGGTTAATGTCATTCAGAAATGGCTTCTGAAAAAACACTGTTTAAGCCTCAATTTATCCATAAGGAGGATTAGAAGCAGTTTCCTTTTTTTTTTAAATAACTTGCATCACAAGTGCAGTTCCCTGTATCACTTTCTCACTATCCACTAATTTCTTTGAGAACTTTTATACTGAACAGAGTGACGCAACAGACACGGCCATAACCCACACATACACATGTACACACACTGCGTGGTGCAATCCCATTTAACTAGATTAACCTCAGTCAAACGCTTAGTGAACATGCAACACTGACTCAGACAGACTGTACAGCAACTCTGACCATGATGCTGTTAAACATGACCCAACTCTCTCTCTCTTTCTCTCTCTCTCTCTCTCTCTCTCTCTCTCTCTCTCTCACACACACACACACACTTGTGCAAAGAGAAATCAAAGTGAGTATCCATCTGTACACGCGTAATGATGTTATGAATTATGGATGTCCTGCACCATTGTCTGTAGTGAAGGTGGAAAAGGCAATGCGGTGCCAACTGATGTGTCATATCTAAAGGGGGGAGTGGCGGAGGGTGCTTTAAGTCTACATATCCATTCTGGTTTAACCTTCATATCTACAGTATGCATATATGTACATATAAGAACGTGCATGTTTCTTGTGCATACATGTGTAAATATGAATGAGGTACTACACACTATGTGGTTTGGGTGACTTTGTCACGCCGTGTGCGCATGTTGGGTATTGCTTTACGTCAAGCATCAGTAAAGTGACACGCAGGCTGGATGCCAACACCCATCCTCTTATTAACTGTCATTGTAGTCTGTCCCAGGAGGGCACTCAGTACAGTAAAGTACACGTAAAAGGTATGATGAACTTGGAGACAGCACGCCTCACTGCCCCTGCCTCAACTGTTGAGTCTGAGGTTCCTGTGCTAACGCAAAAAAGTACGTCATGACATTTTTCTCTATAAACTGTTGAAAGGATCACCGAAAGAGGAACTATAAACTTTCAAGTGTTGCTCAAAGAATCACTCAATACAAAGGGTTTTGTAGCTCTTTACATTGCAGGACAGAAATAACAAGGAATTAACCAGGTAACACCTTGAGAATACAAGAATATTTTGTTAATATTAGGTTTTATTTGTCATAATGTGAGTGAGTTTACTGCGTCCTAAACAGCATACCTACAGTACCGTCAGGTATCCACATGTTTACATACAACATTGGTATAAGAAAAGCGTAATGTAATGTGTGCGTAGCGAGTGTGTGGTCGAGTGACAGAGAGAGAGAGATGAGATCATCGGAGCGAAGAAGAAATTAGCGGTAAAGTTGTCTCATGTTATTAAATGTAGCCTACAGTGTCACACACACTGTTCTATAATGAACATAACTTTCACTTCATAAGTTTCTCCAGACATGTCATAGGAATTCCTTCTAAACCCTAATGCTCTTCCCCTCTGTGTATCTCTTGCAACAAGTGTATTTAGCTCTTAACTGAAGAACACACTGCAGTTGTACGGGCGAGTGAGTGAGGAGGGTTACATGTGGTGAGAAAGCTTTCCCCTGTGATGGCAGAGATCTCTAAGAGCTTTTACCATCTCTATTTCCCAGAACAGACTGTAGGGAGGCTCCGATATCTAACAATTAGCAGCTTCCTCACAGGGATACCAGAGTGGATCATTAATATCCACAAAAACATTTTTGTGGATTAGCTGATGCTAATGCACGCTTTCATGTGTTGCACATCCTAATGTGGTGTTGTACACAAACACAAAAGGACAACTGCTTTTACATTTTCCATCATTTTTATATCTCTTCTATAACAAAAAAGTAAATAAATGCTTTTACAAATAAGGCACATTGCAATAAGTAATGCCATGGAAATCCGTGTTACTGCCAGTATGTGATGTGGCAAACCACGGGAAGAAGGCCACACTAAATTGCGTGATGCATAAACAATGTGAAGTCCCACCATAAAAGCAAATCAATACATATTCAGAACATGATTTATGAACGCGGGCAGTTACAGGAAGTGTGCCAGACTCCATGCACGCTGCATAGGTTCGGATAAAGCAGAGCCATGAATCATTTTCACATGGCAAAAGCCACGGATAAATCATAATTGGCTTGCACTGAGTCACGCGCCGGTGCCGGCTACTAGACTGGATCTGCAAATTGCCGCAGAGATGGACAACGGAGCTGCTCTATGATGATGGCTTGCTTCTCTAACTTCCTGAAATGGGTCTCATCATATGACACGGACAAACTCTCTGTCTCCGTTAACAGGTCCTTTCACGCGGTGTCACACCTGCTGCGCTGTGTGTTGAATGGGCTGGCGCATCCTATATGTCAGACCGTGACAAGGCCGCGCACACACTAGACCCCTCGGATCTGGATAGGAGGAAAGTCATCAAGTCCTTGACAGTTGCAAAAATATATATATTTTCCCTGTAGACCTTCACACACACACATCCACGCTCAGTGTCCGTCCCATTCTGATAAGCATCGTCAGTGATAATGGCCTTGTTAATGAAGTGAGACGTGCTTGAGACCAGCGGCTGATGCAGCTGATGGTTATCAGTGGGTGGAGCCGTCAGTGGTGCAGTAATAAAGTCAATATTTCCTGGGACACACTGCTGAGACAGGGATGAGGCTCACCCGCACATTATCTTTGCAATCTGTCTTTGTATGTGTGGTTTTGATTACGCGTCCGCCTGCGTAATGTGCTGTATGATAATGGCCTAATGAACACATGACGCACGTGCTAGGTGTGTTTTACATGTGAATCTATAAAAGGGAGCATTGCAACAGAATTATTCCGCGCCGCTTCCTAGCAATCAGCAACAAAGCGTCATCGCGTTAATGACGGCTTTCATGTCGAGTACAGCAAATTACAACATTCAATAGTAATAGGAGATCACAGCGGGGCCCTCTTGATCATTAGTAAGCCCTGCCAAACACACATTACACATATTTAACTCCCATCATTGACAAACAGCCACATAGAGGATGTTACCTCTCTTAACAGCCAGCAATTTAATGGGACACGGGTTTGGGGGATGTTCTATAATGCGTTGGTTATATCAGGCTCCATATTGAACCTCATTACATCTCTCAACCCCTCGTTCAATGACAAGATTGCTATAATAGCACTGGACCTCAGGAACTGTTTGCGGGCATTCTTCATCAATCAATGCTTTCATTAGGCTAACGGGCAAATTCTCCTCACGTCCTCTTGTCCAGCCATGAAACCCTTCAGGTGTGTCAGTGCGTCATATAATCAGCTTGCGTTAAATTAGACCCAAGGCTAATGTCACCCCAATCTCTACAGGGTGGCTAATTACTGTCACCCATCCTCTCATCCCCCAAAGGGTCAGGAGAGAGGGGGTCAGCGTTTCTTCTCCAGAGGAGCTTCTTCTGCGAAACAACAAAGTCGAAGAGTTTGAAAGAAGGAAAACTGACTCGTTTCATCATCCTACAAAATGAAACTGGAGGGCGGACTATGGATCGGCCCTCATCCATCTGACAAATGTAATATATTGTATTTAAATTTTGCCAAACCCCGGGCACCACGGCGTTCCCAAAATGTCGATTTACGCTGATGGATTGCACTGATAAGTCCAAAAGGGGGCACATAATTTATCTGTACATCGAACGCAATATTTCAAACATCTATCTATCTATCTATCTATCTATCTATCTATCTATCTATCTATCTATCTATCTATCTGCGCGACAAGGTGACTGGCAGCCGTCTACCCACATCCACTCCTGATCCCTGTCAATCACAACTTCTTCAAGCATTATGCCTGTTAGGCGTCATCAAAAAAGAGGGAAAGACACATCATTCACCGAATGCTCTGCTGTTTCTGTCAAACAGAACAAGCATAGACAAATGGAGTGAGGAGATGCGGAAACAGGAGGCAGGAGAGGGATGAAATAAAGACAGGAAAGTAAGGGGGAAATGAAGGAGATGTGCACACCCATATAAAGCCCCCATTAATCACGGGGCTGTCCTGCACGCCTCTTGTGACAAATGAAACAGAATAATGGTTTCAGTGAAGAGGAAAATATGGGATACTGTAACTGTTCCCCACCCTTCCTCCATAGCCGGATATCAAATTAATACCAGCTATAGAAGCCTACTTACACGACTCTTTGCCACACAGCCTTTCTTAACAGCTACATCACATGTGACAGAATTTATATGAACTCATTCGCCAATCCCTGCAATTTTCAGCCTTCACCGATGACTGCGTTTGCTCCCCAAACACAAGTAGATTGTTGCGCGTAATGATGATATCAAATCACTTATCACATGCACCTGGCTTTTCCAGAGAGGGCTGCGACATCAAACTATTACAGCAAAAAAAAAGACAGGTTATAACTTCATTTCAGTGCGATTCACTGAGTTGTGAGAGGTCTCAGGAGATACACATTGGATTTTAGTATTAATGATGTTATGCCCACAGGCAAAACAAACAAAAATCTACACTAAACTAAGGATTGCTTTGAAATACTGCAAACCCAGCAAGACATAATCGGACATAAAGACCAACCAGCTCATAACTTGGACTACCTTTGAACTTTACATTCAGGGGTAATGATGAAAATGGAAGTTTATTCTAATCTAATTTTATTAAATGAAAATGTTTTTTGTTATGTAATTAAGCATAATTATCTCCTTTACCCTAAACCAGACCAGCCACATCTGAGCTCAGGCCACACTAAAACGTTAGTGTTAACTATGAATAGAGGCAGTGACGCATTAGCCTGATGTTACTTAATGTAACGAGTACGGTAAGACATTACACTTTGAAGCAAAGAGGCGAAACTCTGGCGCTTTTTTGACCGCTAGTGGCGCTGCAGTAGCGCTGCTGCCATTTTGGACTGAAAACACCAATGTGTCCATGAATGTATAAAGAGACGTCTGTAAATCAGAGGATACGTTTTTTCGAGGTAAATCAACTTCCCAGTATGAACACTTAAATAGCCCTCATTTTATATCATTATGTCCTAAAAGTTGTAAAGTTCACTCATCATTTCTAATCTTTATACGTTGAGTGCAGCACGAAAAATATATCGTCAGATTGTCTGAATGTCGACAACAATGTCTACAACAGGGCAGAAAAAGTTGCGGAGACAAAGAAGACGCAAAGTAGTAAATGTGATGATTTATTTGTGTTTCTCAAAGGCAAATTCTACTACTAGTTGAAATATTTTATCAACACTTAAAATACATTTAAGGTAATGTAATAGAGCCCTCTGACATTTTTATATACACTTTGGTTTTAGCTTTTTAAGGTTAAAATGACAGATGATCCAAACAAAATATAATGTGTTTCAGTATTTTAAAGTCAGAGAGGAGGATGAGTATGTCCATTGGAGGACAACCTTGTCCTCTTCAGTGGCAGACAGACATCCTCACGAAGGACGCCACTACCAGGGCCGTTAATAGTGAGACAGCGGGGAGTCCACCGGAGGCCAAAAGGAATCGTCCAAAGGAAGGGAATCCAAGGGAATTCATTGATGACAGAAACATTCAGTTAAGGGAATATGCAAGACGCTTTTTACATTCAATAAAAACAAACTACATAGGAGGATGAAAAATAGCCTAGTTAAATAAATGAAGGTGTACAGATTAGAAGCATTAGTCAATCATTTTATGTGTTTCAAGTATTTCGTTTTTTTGTGTTGCTTTCCTTTTTTCAGCTGGACTAGAGAAATGTAGTAGAGGTTAGTATCCAATAGAAATAAGGCGACGTCTGTTTTTTTATTGGTCCATTTCATTTTATGTATGTGGCATTTGCCAAATATTATAAACAGTTGGATTAAAAAGCTAACATCCACCTCATCATTACTGCATAGACTCTGGCTTCAAATGACGTCAAAATCTCAAGACGGCAGCTCCCGTATCCGGGATATTTTGGCTTCACTTTTGTACAGTGGGAGGAAGTGGAGATGCGTATCTATAGGCTATATAGTCTGTGATTCTTATAGACAAATTCTAATATTTGGCATGGTCCCTCTCTAGTTACCTGAAGCAAGAAATTCTGGAGAAAAGCTATTCATTCTCACTACACAAAGAATAACAAATTTGCCAACTCTCCTCTCCACGTATCATATCCAGCTGTTCAGCACCACATCAAACCCCTGCCTTTGTGCATAATTGATGGTCTGCAGCATTGTGGGACTTGAAGAGGAGGATACAATACTGTCTCATTGTTTGGTTAAAACATGAGGATGGTGCTCTCAATGTGTTTTAAGTGATACATTACATGGGCTAACTAACACCATGGAGATGTGGGGTGAGAGAGAGAGAGAGAAAACGGTGTACAGATTGAGTTTGTATTGGATGAAAAAGTGAGAGATATTACAGTAGCTTCGCACACGGTTCACAGCTCCTGGTTCTGCCCTTCCTGGGGGTTTTAGATGAAATGTCAGGCCATTATGAGGTTTGATGAGGTGGTGAGCGGACACGTGTGTGTGTGTGTGTGTGTGTTCACCTTGGTGTGTGAACATAAAAGAGAAAGGTAATATGGGGCATGTGCATTTATGCATAGAGTACGGTTATACGATCTCTTTAAATATATCATCTCTGCAGCATATTGTGGGAGTTTTCATGTATTTCTACATAGAGGTGTGGGTGTATAGGCTGTCAGTGTAGGTCTGTGTGTGTGTGCCCCAGCTTTGGTCGGGTCATTTAATATAGAGTTATTGTTCTCTGAAGTAAATACAAGAGAAGGGAATAATCTAAGAGAGATTGCTTTTCAAACCGCCAACACCATTTCAATGAAAACAGGTTAATACTCCCAGTCAGAAAGGAGAAAACACATAGCTCCCTTTGCTCTTTCTCTCTCAACGCCCCTTTGCTATTTGGGCAGGCTCACTGATCCACATGCAACAAAAAAAAAAGAAAAGAAAGAAAAACAACCCAATAATGAGCCACGATGATGTTGCAAATGCCACCAAGTAAACAGCGTGCACATCCACATAGCTTCCCTCAGAGTGCTTCCTCGCACTCCCACTGAAGTCCATTAGCTTGTCATTCGCTTTCTTTACAGTCATTCAGCTTTTGCACATGGCCCGTGGCAGTGTGGAGCAGCTTGCTCCACATGAATAACAATATCTGATTATTCAGACAGAAGCCAAGTGACTCAGCTGTCTCTACTGTATTCTATCATCTCATCTCTTCCGTTCTTTTCTTCTTCTTTCTGTTCAACCACTTAGGTGCTTCTCTTCTTTCTTTTCTTTATCTTTAGTTCACGTCGTTCATTTCAATACATCGTCTCACTCTCCTCGCTCATTTTTTTTCTTTTTCGTGTGCATATTCTCTTATGCGCAAAAGCCAACATTGCCAACGGCCATGTCGGCTCGCTGTCGTGTGGGCGGGATCACAGAAGGATGAGGGGGAGTCTGCCACATTCATCGGACTGGACAGGTAGAGCGCTGTAAAGTCAGTCCTGCTGCTGTCGAGACATAAAAATAAAGCCTGGGACAGAGGGCCCACAGGGACAGCCGTGTCTGTTTTCACCTTATACATATATTTAGACCAAACAGGCTTGCTCATTTTTCTCCTTCTTATATTTCTGCTTTAAACTATGAATGGCTGACCGAACAAACAACCCGAACGCTCTGACAAAAATGCAAGCCTATAATTAGCTTAATTATTCAGCCGCTGAATACAGAGCAGGGATAGACCTTAATAAGACAAGGCTTATCAGCTTCAATAAAATCCATATTTTGAAGTTATAAACCTTAAGATTTCAGTCCTTGGCAAAGCCCTCGGTTACTGGAGGTGTAACAGCAAGTGCGGTCCCAGAATTCTGGGGGCAGCATGTTGGAAATGTTTGATTTGCATTAGCAGGAACTTAATACAGCTTTGATAAGGCTGTAAAGAGTGAAGAGTAAACAGTGAGGCTGGTATCAATGAGATGAGATCACTCAGTTAGAGTAACGCTTGATTTCAAGCATGCATCATTTCCTGTGAATCCCTTGTGCCTAGGAATCCAGTGCAAGAATGGCGGACCCCGCCGCTAACAATGAAAACTATCTGCTAACTGGTGCATTCTAATACACATGCTAATATTGTTATTGTCGTCATTATATATATATATTGTTCTAATTTTTTGTCATCACTATTATGAAGTCATATTATTTATGTATATTCATCTTGAATTCTCTATAACATTATGACATTTTAACACTATTTAGGTGGAGGCTTCAAATAAGCCCAGTGGGGCTTTTGCCTCTTCCTGCACTATTTATTTATTATTTCTTTTTTTTTTGTTATTTTTCTGTAGTCTAAATTTGTGCGAAATAAATAAATAAAAAAATAAAAAATACTTTAAATTTAGTATGCCAGAAAAATATTTAGTATGTCCCAATACATAGTATGTCAAATGCAGTATGCCAAAAATACCAGGATGTCCTATTATATCCGGTCGCATCCTGCAGTATGCAAGCCAGCATGCTTTTCTGGCTGATACATGAGCAAGAGGGTCAAAGTTCAAGGTGCAATGTTATGATAGTACTATGTCCCAATTGTATGCATACTGCATGCAACAGTGCGTACTTTGTAAAGGCAACCGCAGTATGTACTAAAAGTAAAAAGAAAAAGTATGCGATTTGGAACACAGCCTATACTATACAGAGAGATGATGCATTTAATGGCTATTACTGGGAAAAAAATGATGACCACAAATAGTATTAAAAACTATTTTTATTTCATAAAAATCACAACAATTATCACTTTAAGTGTGTTTAGCTATGCAAGGGAATATGTTGAATGCAAACAAAGAAAAACAAAAAAAGCTTCACTACCAGGCGTATCAACAAATCAGCTCGAGCAGAGCGAGCCAGTCCTCCATTGTGAAGACAGAAATGGAAATGTATGAAACGCCCGCCCTGTTCTCCCGACTAGCTCGCATAAAAGCTGGATTAATTTAAATAAACTGACAGCATGCCAGCCCCACAGTCGTAGTTTCTAAGAGGCAGCGCTCTTTGATAAGGAAATAAGCCTCGTAGGACTCCAAAGAGTCGTCCGAGTCAGCCCGTTTCAGATCTGGGCAAAGTGTACCTGAACTATAAAGGTGGGCCTCTCACCACCAGAGCCAAACCAACTCTACATCAAAAGACCATAAGACCTTTCAATGCCACTCTTTCTCCCTCTCTTTTCCCTTTTCCCTTCATCAGCCAGTTCTTTTTCTTTTTCCACCGATGAAATATAACCTCATCAACCTCTCTATGAAGTTGGAAACATCTTTATTAGCATAAATGCAAAGACAGATAATTCCTCTATACTCCTTCAATGCACACCTTTCCTCCCTCCATCTCTTCCTCCATGCCCACTTTCCCATGAGCCCCCTTTAACACCCAGTGTCTTTCATTTCACCTCCTCTGGAGCAGGAGACCTGGTGACCTGAAACATAAAGCTTTAATTGTGGTGATGGAGTGCCGCCCCTGCAGTGATAGGGGCCACACAAGAATCCCTCTTGCAGCAGGGTCACTGTGTTATTAGCAAATGAGTAGATGCAGGGGCTACTGATAGCGCAGCAGCAGAGACGCAGCTTTGCAGGTGTGAGAAGTTTCTGATCCGACTCACTCGGAGAACAAATGCTGAGTCAGGATGTGTCTAATTAATAGAGCTATGATAACAGAGCTATGCTGCTCCACCAAATGTTGTGCTCCTGTTCTGTATCTTGGGGCTTCGTTTGATAATTACCCTGCTAATGAGAGTAAGGAGGAACCAGATCAAATCAGTGCAGATAATATGGGTTAAGTGAATTGTAAAGACCAGACTGTCCCTCTGTATTCTTCTGGTGCACTAATTACACAGCAAACACAAACCCATATCATAATCTCTATTGTCGTTGCTCTCTCCAACACAAAAGATGACAGCGGGACAAACACGAGGATTAGGATCTATCGAGAGGAATCAAATGTCACGCAGGAACAAAAGATTCAAGGGAATATTTCACGGATTGACATTTGAAATATGATATACAGGACATGCACTGCCCTCGGCTATGAAGGCTAGTTGGACATTTTGTGCCCCTTAAGGAGACCTATGATCTATGACTGTCACTCATGGATCAGGACCAGCTGGCTGAAATCGGTAGCCGTGCGATTCCTCTGGAAAAAAGGCATCAATAATGGAAAGGGCCTGACAGATGAGACGAGTAGACAACGTGGTTCTGTTGCATTAACCATGAGAGGGTCTCCCTCCTTTGTCTTCCCCGTGCTTACTTTTATTGTAGGAAATAAAAAAAAAAAGATCAAAATTGGTCAGAACGGAGAGCAGGTGCTCCGGCTTCGTAGAAGGGATTGATCGAGGAAATGGAGGAGAGGCTGTGGGCACAAACAGAGACCTGGGCCAGTGGCCAGAAGGAACGCAGCTGCACAATTCCCACTGTCCGGGCCATCTTGTGCTCTGTGTGTCTAACACGCTTGATCTGCCAAGAGCTCCTTTTAATTAACTACTCCATACAGCTGCATAATTACTCCTCTAACCTTCCCTAATCAGTCGCTCGCTGGTGCATACCATATTTTTCTGCCCTTGTTCATTGTTCATTACCTCGCTCATGTTGCTCATCCCCAATGCAAAGCCAACAACTCTGTGTTTTCGGTGGGGAGCGCAAGCGGCGCCAACGGCAACGCCGCTTCGTCTAAGTTTGGCACAAACTTGATACACAAGCGAGAGCATTATTTTACGAGACGTTATGGTCTGAAAGGTGTTTACATGCTGCACACTCTGTTCCACAGTCGCCTCTGTTTGGACGCTTTCACCAGCCTGTGCATGTTCTGTCTCTATAATCAGGCAGCTGTATCGCAGTAAGGGAAGAGACATAATTGTATGCTTTCTTTTTTCCATTCAGCCCAATCCAGTGTGAAGTGTGAAAGTATCCGCTGTTGTCTTGGTTACATCTTCCCTCTTGTCTTTTCTGCCTCTATAAATAACACTGAAGGCTCTGAACTTAGAGGAAGCCCCCATTGGTATGAGTCAACAGTTGGAACACAACAGTGTGAAGCATCAAGTAGCAAAACTGAATGGCAGAATGGAAAAAAGGCCATTTGAAACCAGGTAAACTGAACGTCCTCATCTGAACCGTATTGATACACATTAGAAGGCGAGTTGGGACACGAGAGTTTAATTCAAATCATGCAATCTGTCACCGCATCAATAACCAGGCTTAGTTGATAAATATATAGTGTATTAAAAAACAAACACACAAAGCAACATGACACAACGGCATGTGATTTCCATACTTGTGGTAGCCTGACCTTCTCTTAAGCCGGTGCATGAGCAATCCGACACTGGAACCGAGCCGATGGGATTCCAGCGAGCTGCTGTTGATCCTGGTTTGCAGGTAGGATTTAGTGAAGAATTCTAACTGCATTTTTAATTTAGTCACTCTGCTTTTAGTGCAGGGGTTGATGGTTGAATGTGTTGTACACAAAACTGCACCTGTCTTCCACGAAACACCGGCTAAGATTCAACAGCTTTATGCTGGATGTTCGTCACTCCAGATAAGGTGAAAAGGTGACAAGGTGACATGAAGACACAATGGCAAACAAGGTAGCCTTACAGGCTTACAGATATAGATACAGATACAGGTCAACGCAATATTACAATGTCAATATGAATGTTTTCCCAATATTCACACATATTATATTTTGATAAAGCAAATTTATGCAAAATCATCTTAAAATTGTTTTGCTTTTCGACTGCATTACATCAGAAAAAACATCACGTGTAAAGTCAAATAAGTCATTTTTTAAGTTTTCACAGTTTAACAACACAACATGATTATATCATCCAGAGCTTATTATTTATTTATTTATTTATTACTAGTTATTTAATATAGTTATTTTGAGTTGATTGACACAAATTTATTTATTTTATCTGTTTGCTAGATAAAACAAGTTATTTGAGTAATATATGCCAGCTTGGGCTTTAGAAAATCACCAGTATTTTCACTGCTTTCTGACATTTTATAACCAAAGCATTAATCGACTAACCAAGAAAATAATTGGCATATTTATTGATAATGAAAATAATTGTTAGTAGTAGCCCTTATATCATCATAACACTCTACAGAAAGTTGATAAATGACTTGATAGAAATATCAAATGATATCAACAGCAGATATGTTACATACCCATTTATACTTAGATAAACTGAATGTGCTGTAACCCAGCAGGTAGTATTTCTTCTGATGCACACTGTTTTACAGCATTTTCAACAGGGATGCTCAATGATATCGGCACGTCATCATTATCGGCAGATAAAGGCTTTAAAATGACATATCGGCATTGGCCAGAAATTAATATTCCCTCCCCTGTGACAGGCCAATATGTATGGGACGGGTACCTAAACCTATTAAAGGGGCCCCAAGGCATGTTAAGAGACTTGATGTTCTCTGCAATTAGGTGGAAAAAAAAACATGTGCATATATTTGGCATCGGAATCAGCAATCGGCCAAGATGAGTTGTAAAATATAGGCAAAAATCTAATATCCCTAATTTTCAATCCAAACACACACATTCAAGCGCATGAAGGCTAATTTGTTCATATAATACGTATAATGCAATATACTGCATGCATTTCAATAGTGGACATGGGCCTGCATGTCTCACTGTAGGTGAAACTCCACCAGCACGAGTGAAAATGTTGTTTTCCCCCCCAAGTGTCACGTGTAAAACATGCAAAGCAGCAGTAAACCCGCCTAAACCACAGCGGTTCCTGCATCCTGCAGATTTGCTGCTCCCATCATCCCCTCTGAGAGTTGTAACTGCCTGTCTGGGATGGGTGGGCGAGTGGGTGGCTGATGTCACTGATGCTTTCCGGTGCGCTGCTCCTGTAATGGAGTCAATTTAGCTCCACGCTGAGCCATTTCTGTCCAGCCTCACCCCATGAAGGACACATTAGTCCCCCCCCCACCCTCCCTTGCCCTCCATCCCATCCCATCTCATTTCTTTCTCTCCTCCACTTCCTGCCGCTTCCTCTGATCTTTCCCCCCACGCCGCTTCCACTTTATATCTCCCATTTACATTTTGTTTTCTGTGCTGCAGCTCATCCCACCTCGCCTATGTGTTGCAATAAATATGCTCCACCCGACAATGATACGGCCCTGCATGAGGATATAAGTATAATTATATTATAGTCAAATCATGAACACTGCAGCAAAAAGAGATTAAATGCTAATCAGCGGCACTGAAAGTAGCGATAGGGTTCAGGAAAACGTGCACATCACGCTCACACATAGACACAAACCTCGTATCCCAGTAGCCTGAGAGTGTGTTTTGGAATAAAGTGAACATCACTTTCACTGGGTTGTTCGGTTTCTTGGAAGCAGTTGTGTGGGAGTGCGTTGCGATTGAACGCCCCACTATCTGAGGCGAGCACTCCCTCTGCCTCCTTTGAAGCTGCTTCAACTTTAACCCCAGACAAGTTTCACATTCCCTCTGAACATTGATGAAAAAAACAACTCTGTTCTAACCAGAAGCATAAACACAAGTTACCATCCATCACTATCAAAGCGGTCGTTCCCTCGCCATCACCTTCCCCGTATCACCAAAAGTATGCGGTATTTTCCTTTTGCTCAGCTCCAGCCAGAGTTCCATGAGCTTATTAATATCAGTCACACCCATCCAACCTCCAACTCCATCCCCTCCATCTCTGCCTCCTGCATGACTACACAAAGAAGGGATTAAGTTATCAGGATGATAAAGTGATAGCCGCACACTTCTGTGGCTCTGTGCTAAATTTGACTCGTCGCAGTGGAAACTGAACTTTAAATAGCCCCACTATGTGTTTATGCCAGATTAGTAGCGCCGCACGCACGGCTCACTTGCTAATTTGCCTAAATTGTCTTACGCGGTGGCGTCAGATTAGGTGGTGTGATGACTTGCACTCTTGTCGCACGGGCCTGTGAGTTTGCCGTTCAGAGTTCACTCGGGGGTAGAGGATGCAAACAGGGTCAGAATCTAAAGAAAAGAGCAATTGCATGAAAAGTGCAAATGTAACATAGAATTTGGGATGATATAGGTTACATGCAGTGCCCTGTAGGGGGGAGAGGTAAAATAGAGGGCAGTTTTCTCTGCTGGATAGAGGAGCAGAGGACAGTGGGTGGGCGTGTGGGTGGAAGCAAACAGAGGCCATGAAAAAGGGATTGGCATCAAGGGAAGAAAAGGAAGAGAAAAACAAATAAAGCAGCAGGAAGGAACGAGATGAAGAAATTAATGAGAGGAATTAAGAAAAGGGATGTTCCGGTGTTTTATGGCATCAATACATTCATGGAGTGGATGTGTAGTCAGCTCAGTGTCCCAGTCACAAACTGAACATGACACCTTGAGTCGGCTCTGTTTGTACTACTGTACAATATGCCCTGTCACCCAGTCAGCTAAATAGTAAATATGTCTAGTATATACATAAACAGAGCGATGAGATACAACCTTTCAAAATAAGAGACACAACGAGGACTGGTCGGTGAGAAAGAGTTCACATGAAGCACGTATGGGATATTACCAGTAGTGGAAAAGTATATTTACTCAAGTACTGTACTTAAGTAAATGTTGAGGTACTTTACTTGAGTATTTCCATTTTATGCTCCTTTATACTTCTACTCCACCACAATTCAAACGGAAATATTGTACTTTTTACTCCAATACATTCATCTGACAGCTGTGGTTACTTTTCAGATTCAGATTAATAATAAAACATGTAACCAAACAAATAAATTCTGATGCATTATTATGTCTAAAGATACAACTTTATATATAGTAATTAAAAATAGCCCCACTTTTACCAGCGGCAACATTAAAGTGATGAACACAGTAAAGCACAATTAATTATAGTCTAATATTATTCTGAAATGGGGCATTCTTCATGATGATTACATGACATTACTTTTGGTACTTTTGAGTATGTTTTGATGTTAATACTTTTGTGCTTTTACTTAGAGAGTATTTCTACACTGTGGTATTACTACTTTTACTGAAAGGATGTGAGTACTTCTTCCACCACTGGAGCTTACTCTACAGTACATCCACTCACGGTTAGGGAAGTGCACAGGCTTTTTGTTATGCTTCTGTACAAATCAAGAGTGGAACATGTGCTTTGCAATGAGTGGTACACTTCCAAGGCGCAGGCTGAACACGCATGGCCATTAAACATTTACCTCTGCAGTGACCAAGAGAGAGAGAGAGAGAGAGAGAGAGGGAGTCGCCACAACATTATTTCATTTGACAGCAGTATTGATGGAACTTTTGGACCGAACCAAACATCAAATAAACAGGAAATTATTTATGGAGTATTGATTGTTTGTCCCTCAGTAGTGTGTTTTTCCTCCCATGTTCAGTCTTCTACAGCGTGTGGCCTAGCAACAAACACTCTGTGAGGGAGTCTGGCTGCAGTTGCAAGCAGGAGAGGAGAGGAGCGGAGACGAGCCCCGGAGCTATCTGTAAAATCTTGTGGATAGGAGCTACCTCCCTGTTATGGTCACAGAGTCACAACCTTAACCAAAGCACCATCCTTGTGAAGCTGCGTCTATGGCTCTCCTTCATAATAGGCTTTTATCCCTGCAACTGCTACAGTCTGCTACTCCCATACACTGTAGCTCACCTCTCTCTCTCTCTGCTTATGGTATTTCCCTGTTTTTCTTTTTCTTTTCTTCAGCCAAAGCTTCCTGTTTCTGTCTGCAAGCACTTTGTTACAATTCAAGCAAACGTCCTGGCTATCAATATTTCACAACTCCCTTACTAACTCCTCCTGTATAAAAGCGCTTCGCCGGTGCCACCAGATACGAATGAGTGCTTTGTCGGAGCGCGGGGCAGATATCTACGGCTGATGAGGATGGAGATTTCATTATCATACTATTTAAGTTCATATAAAAAAAATAAAAACAGCAAAACGTTAGCTCAAGCAGAGCTCATGTTTAATACAAAATACAAAGAGCTAAAGGGAAATGTGTTTGACATTTGCTATTGAGATGATATTTTATGTATTCTTGTAAATGGAGCGCCACACTTGCTGCAGAGCACTTGAATTGCAACGTGCTTTGAATGATGCTGGCCATGCAATGTTCTACATGGCTGGCTACAGTGTGCTGCATTTGCAGTCCTGCACGATCATGCACACGTACACACGCACTACACCCACATGTATGCGGCGTGCACTAATGTGATCTGCAGGCTGTGTACACTGCATCTTTCAGTGCAGGGCCCTGTGGGGACCAATAGGAAGACTCTCATACACGGTCTGTTTCTGCAGGCGTGCAGAATACCCACCTGAAAACACGCAGAAATGGGGGCACAAACACATGTACACACACACATTATCAAATACAAATTGACATGCTTGTTTACACAGCACACATCCTCAAATATTTCTGTATGTTTGGTGTCTGAACAATCATATCGCCAGAAAGGATCGATTGGACGAATTGGACGATTCTGCAAAATCAAAAAACAAAGTTTAGGGAAAGATTTTGGTTCGGGCAAATAAGGTATGGTTAAGGTATTTTAAGCATGCTTAAGGTATAGCAGAGTTCAGGCCACTCAGACACTTGCTTAATATTAGATAAAGATGGTGGTTACATTGAAAAAATATTGTCTGTGATGGGATGCAAACTTTGCTCCCCAGAAAAAATAGCTGATATGGCTAACAATCCGAACATGTTAGCAAATTTTGTGCAATATAAAATGTGAGTGCAATATAATATGTTCAACAGCAAGTTGCACACTTTTTCATTTCTGTTGAAACAGCTGCCTGCTGCAGTGAGAGAATGCTGATGAGAGCAGTGAGAATTAACCAAAACAGTAAAGTTGAGGAGCGTAAAATCAAAACAATAAACTGAAAGATGCTGAAATGTGCCAAAGAGTTGAGGGAAACTACAGAGTTGGGTGATAATTGTCTGTGGGTTTGTCTTTACAAGCAACACCTTTCACATTACAGTCATCTGACCATAGACTGTGTATAAGAAATGGACGTAGTCACAGTAACATCACCCATTGGTTTGTGGACTGCCGTTTTAAAGCCTCGAGTTTGGCATTTTGGCCGTCGACATCATCACCAGAAGTGACACAAGAAGATGAAGCTAAGTAGAACCTAACACTGAATAAGACATTTTTAGGCAACCAACAATTTTATAATTAACTTAAACACACTGTGAAAGGGTTAAAGTTGTAAAATGAAAACACAGACAACTCCCAGACCAGTCAACACCGTGTTAGCGACATGTCAATCAAAAGGTCGCCACGCCCTAAAGTATCCCCTGCTTTATGGTCTATTCGACTCTAAATGGGATCATAACTTACTAAATGAACATCATGCTGTATTGAAGAAGATTTGAAACTAGCGATTGAGACCATAAACTCACGTTTACAATGTTTACTGAGGTAATAAATCAAGTGAGAAGTAGGGTCATTTTCTCATAGACTTCTATACAATCAGACTTCTTTTTGCAACCAGAGGAGTCGCCCCCTGCTGGCTATTAGAAAGAATGCAAGTTTAAGGCTCTTCAGCATTGGCTTCACTTTTCAGACACAGAGGTAGCCCAATGCATCTGACCCATTATTAATACAAAGATATTGATTAGAGCAGTTTTAAGTTAAAGCAACATCCATTTTTTTAAATTTGTGTTGACCTCCACCTGTTCCTCCCTGGGTTCTGATTTTTGCTCAGCCTGGAAACAGAGAAGCCAATCGCTCCAGATTAGGCCATGAACCACAGTGTCCCCAACAACTCTAAGCTTCTGCTTGGCCTTCGATTAGAAAGCCAAGCAGACAACCAGCTTTAATCTGATACATGCCAGTGATGCTAATTGATTCTCTATTGTCACGAGCGCGTGTGATTGTTGCGTTGAGGAGCAGACGGGACATCGCAGCTGACACTCTACATCCTACTGGCTGTTAATTTCTGTCCTGTAGTGTCGTCAGAGGGGATTAGGGTAGCAGCACATCAGGTTGGGGGTGTGTCTGCCTGTCAGTCAGACAGACAGCTGGCTGGATTTATACCTCTCGACACCACAGTTAATCCTCGCAAGAAGGCAGACTCTGGCTCTCAATTAAGGAAAAGAGTAATTTGCGGAATTTTCTCGTGTTCAGTAAGACATATTACGCCGCTATGATTAAATCTGCACACCTCTTATAGATGGCGAAATGGTAAACATTTTAAAATTAATATTTATGAAACTTTTAAACTATTAAATATAAACAGCATTCTTCCGTCACAACTTTCCGCTGCCAAAGTGTGTGCTGTTTCTCCAGGCGCATTCCTCCAACTCTGAGGAGATCCATCAGCTGCATGAACCTGCAAATCTGGTGGCAAACTCACAGATATACGAGCAGTAGTGAACTTCAAGTGGAGGAATGAGACAAAAACGACAAATAAATACAAGTTTTAATGTTAAATAAATTGACATGTCGAGGAAAACGCAGATAAATATGAATCTTTTGATGAATACGTCCCTGTATTGCTTCAGCTGCCGGAGAAAGTGATCTTTCAAGTTAACAGAATTGCTGTCTAAGGAATGGAAATGAAACTGACACCACGTGTTATCTTGTTGGTCTTTCATGTGTCTGTGCATACACATGCATCTGTGTTTATGTACTCTTGTGTGCCGGAGACTACTTTAAAATTCAATTAATGTGCCTTCTGAGACGCACATGCACAGGCACACGCAGCCAAAAGGTCACCCTGGAAGTGCGTCACTTTATAAAATTCCACATTTTAACTAAAATTGGAGGCCATGGTTTCGTCAGCTGTGACATGTGAAGAAAGGGAATAAATACATATTGAAGTGATAACAGAGGAGATGAATCACGCGTCCAAGAGGGGATGATTCACTGCTTTACCCGATTTAATGCTTCACATTTAATCCGCATCAGCCTCTACCCATTCACAATGCAGCTATATGTTTAAATGAGACCTCCTAATCTCTCCCCCGATACTAACCGGTGATAAGATGAAATCTAGATTTTCAGATTTTTATTCTCTCTGCATGATTGCACATGTTTACTCGGTGTGTTGTAACGTGTTGGTATTTTTAGAAGTGAGCCGTCCTTTGCATCTGCCCTTAAAGTGTTTTAATGCTAAGCTTTATGATGTCTATGTGAGGCGTAAGATGACTTTTATGGCGACATTAATGCAGTTTTAAAGCGGTATTAGTGTGATCCAAATAGAGCGAGACAACTTACTGTATAGTGGGTGAAAGCAACCACTCAAAAAGGCGAGAATAGCAACACTGGAAACGTGACAAAGGCCGGCGCTACTTTGCCTTGTATCAACAGTCATCCATCAACATTAGTATTGTTATTCGCTCTCGGGCACCTTATTCAATACCTTGGAACAGGAGGCGAAAACTAGGGATGCTTAGGGGTGCTAGGTGGCCTTTAGATACTGTCACGCTACTTAAGGGGGATTTATTGCAAAACAAGTATACTTTAAAAAATCTTTAGTTGG
>CAKALG010030493.1:0-13210 GCA_916700815.1 Helicolenus hilgendorfi | reverse complement strand
GCACCAGGAGGAATCTTCGTGGTGACATAGAGAGACGAAGCCTTTCGATCAACGAGGACTTTGCACGAATATTTAAAGACGTAAAAGAGGTAATATAGAGTTGCAAGACAATATAGTTTATTACCCCTAAACAGCATTCAAGTCTAACTCCATTTAACCAACCAAAGCACCTGTGCAGTGATTCTTTTTTAACTGAGGTGGGATGAGAAATATTCTCATGGGGAGGTTGTTGAGTAGGTTCACCTCTAAATTGTTAAATATATTTTATAAACCGACTGGCACTGGGGTTTTGTGATTAGATTAATAGAAACGTTTTCAGTTCCCAGAGACACAGCTGTGATAGTGATGGAGCACAGCAGATCCTATTTAGTACGTGCATCTTAAAGTTCAGGGAGAGACATTGAAGTTTTAAGTTCAAGGGGGTGTGTATAAGGTTTGAGAATCTATTAGCAGTGACCGCCACAAGACCAAAGACTGTAGTGGAGGATCTGAAAACCTGTGACTGGAGCAGGCTACTTCACAATATTTATTTTTCATCAGTAGTGCCACCCATTTGACTTTGCATGTGTGAGTGGAACTGCATTTGCCTCTGTGCTGCTGTAATTGTGACTTCATGTTCTCTATAGGAGCTTGAAAGTGTTCATGAGGATGTCCAGGCCATGAGCACATGTTGTGAAGAAATGACTAGTAGGTTAAAGGTACGGTATATCATCTCCGCATGTTGTTTGAAGATTCTCCTGTACATAAAATGAGTGACTAAATTTAAACTCTTCATAACAACAATAGAAAGGTAGTATGTATTTGTGTATGTTGTGTATCAAATGTATGAAGTTAATCACTTCATATAAAGGATTTATTACATTTCTTTTGAGAGCATAATGTTTGCAAGACATCTTTTAAAAACACAACTTTTCTTCAACAGGCTGCAAAGGATCAAACTCAAGACCTCATAGTAAAAACCAACAAGCTGCAGTCAGAAAAGTGAGTTGATTCTAAAGGGGTAAACATATTGTGTGTGTGTTTGGACGTGTGGGTATGCATGTGTGCACGTGTTACTTACTTCCCAGAGTTAACCTGACATATACATGTATGTTTGAACTAAGATAGACATGACGAATCAGTGGAGAAAACAGCAAATCCAGTTGCCTTTGACTTTGCTCGTCTAGAAATCCTACTAACTGGCTGACTGACAATCTTCATAGACATCTCTAAAATAAATGTATATCTTACATTAGTGGTTTACTTTTGCCTCTTGTGGCTACACGAGAAAAGTAGAAATTTCTGTGCAATACAATGTCGTCCAATATGCAGTAATTATTACAACCTTTGGGGTTTTAAGTGTTTGATTGTGGTAGACAGTGTGTGTAGACAGTGTGTCAGAAAGTTAATTCAGCTCTACTGTAACTGTTGAGGCACTATTTTGGTATTCTTGTATTGCGTTGTATTATATTGTAAGGCTTCTCTGATATTCTGTTCCGTAAATATGGTGGACAAAATGTTAGGTATTTCTTTTACTATTATGTAGTCAAGTGTACCACACTTTTATAATGTACAGCCTCAAGCAGCTCTGTGGAATTTAGTGAACACTCAAAAAAACTTCAGTAGTAGTCTCAACAAAAACTGAACCTTCTATGTAAGGTGCTGTTTATTTTCAGGCTGTTATAATGGATTACACTGAAAGAGTTTTGTACTCGGCATTGTTCTCTCTCCTACAGCGGTTTATGTGTGAATTAATCGGGAGACTCAACCTTATTCTATCACAGCAAGTTGTTTCTCAATCTGATTGTAGCTGAATCGCCAAAATGTAAAATGAGACCACACGACAAGGCTGAACTTTTAAACTACATTTCAGAATGTCAGTGAGAGATAAGAGAGATAAGATGGCGACTTTATTCTAAAATGTATCTGCAGAAATTTCAAAGAAATCTAATACCGCCGTTTCTCCCCTTATCTGTTCTGAGGCTACAAGTCATTTTGGAAACCTGTCACATGCGTCACAGATACGCATCTCCATCAGTCCAAAGCTCGACCCAATCAGTTCACTCTCTCTGCAGTCTCATTTCCTTTGCAGAGAAATGACCTCTTTTTCTATTCAGGCAAGTTTCCAGACAAATAGCACTTCAATCAAAGCACACTGCAGGAACAACACGGTGCACTTTGCAAGTGATAAGCTTTTATTACTGCACACAACAATAATGTGCTAGCACTTCCTTGTTCTCCAGGAGTAGCTTCTGAAAGATGTCAACCGAACGGGATTTTCCCATTTAATTAGAGCCAAAGCCTTACATTAAAAATATACACTGATCATTTGAAAAATATGCGCAAATAAAGATTTGACCCACCAAGTTGGAACACTAATAAGTTAAAGAGTACATTTCTAGTCTGTGAAATGCAGCTTCTGAGAGATATGGTGTAGGGCAGGAGGAGCTGCAAGCACATCTTTATTTTTGATGAGGAGGGATGAATGATTTATGAGTTTGATGAATATTTCTCCGGCAGTTTGTCTATTTGCATAAGGGGGGCAGCGATCATCATCATTAATGAAGCTTTATTTGTTTTATTCGTTCGTGTCCTGTGATGTTCGGCCTTGAGATACACATCAAAGTAGCGCTTGTGTACACCGCATCGCTCCCTTATCTCATTGAAGCCGGGCTATTACAACCGGGAGAGCAGCCCATCAGAGTGTTCCTGTGTTTGAGCGTGTGCATTGAGATTTGCTGACAACACATATTAAGAGCCATCAGATATGCAGATCCAATATATAGAGCTCAGCATGACACGGAGTCATGAGTGGAGTCAGACAGTGCATCTTGGGTTCTCACCCAGCTGCAACTCCTAGAATACTGATTTTTTGAAAGCCTGCCAATAAAATGAATCTAGGTATGAATTTGTCCGAGCAGAGTGTTGATGGGGATGTGAAAATAAGACACCCGCTCCTGTTCGCTGATAGTTGAGGGTTGGAATGAGGTTCATTAGCATTTTGTGGCGGCTGTGACCTCAGTGCTCAGTGACCTTGTGAGTCGACACAGAGGCAGGGGCACTGGCAATGATAATGTAGATTTCTGGCAAAAGACACACCGCTCGCTGGTTTGATGTACCGAGGCAATTCCATGCTCTGCTGGCACAGCTTCAGGACCTCCTTGACGGAAAGGTGACATAGGAGGGGAGGGCTCTGAATCTGACAGCAGTGGGGATACGCCACCAGCGAATACGTGCAGGTGATGAATTAATACATGTCGCATTGTTTTGTGAAGGGGGAGGGGGAGGTTGTTGAAGGTGGGTGGTCAGAGGTTTTACATGAACGCCCTTCTGACTGCCCTTCTTTTATAGTGGCCCCATTGGGACCTGCATTCCGTCTGCGTGACATTTTCATTCGCAGAACCACAATGACCCCCACAGCCAGATGGGATAGTGTCTGCACGCTGGGCTTTGACCTTGTCTTTAGCAATTTAGTCTCAGAAGAGCTGCCAGGGGAAGTGTGCAGTCAAGCTGTCCTCCTTCAGCCACCCACCAGTCAGCCCTCTGCACCGCACCACTCCAGTTTTCTCGGTCAGATCTATTTCAGGTCACACAATCCTCTGCAGTCCCAGGCCGCTGTCTTTTTTTTTTTATGTTTCTCCTGTTGACGCTTATTATAGCGGTGCTACATTAGCAGCCTGATCTCATATTTTGTGCTTATAGGGCAGCTCTGCTGAGAGAGCACAGTCGTTTTCCAAAGCTCTGCAGATGCTCCTGATGTGTATTTACCCGGCAGAGCAGGCCTGTCCTGAACTGTTTGCTATCTTATCTGCCACCGGCACTGTATCATTTGTCAGCTCTAATGAAACGGAAAGGAGCAGCGCATTGCTTACAGTGTGCAGAGGCAAAGGTGGTGGAGGCGGGCCAATGAGAGTAGACGACCTGTGTTTGCCTGGCAGCGTTCAGACGTGC
Organism: Helicolenus hilgendorfi; assembly: GCA_916700815.1. Classification (NCBI taxonomy): domain Eukaryota; kingdom Metazoa; phylum Chordata; class Actinopteri; order Perciformes; family Sebastidae; genus Helicolenus; species Helicolenus hilgendorfi. The sequence goes on along the minus strand of CAKALG010030493.1, from coordinate 9,280 downwards.
TGCTCTTTTGTTTTGGGCCGGTGCCGTTCAAAGACGCTGTCAGCAAGAGCTCTCAATAGGTGTTGTGTGTTGTTCCATAATGAAACGTAACGCTGCTCACCTGTCCTGCACCGTGTGATCTTTGCATTAGCGTGACATGTTATCTGCTGAACATGTTGGGACGTCTCACAAACGGATGTTTCTAATGCACTGCGTGTCCTCATGAAGGGGTTGGTCTGTTGGTTTAGTTCTCCGGCTATAACTGAGCCGCTCAGGCAGCTACAAAAGGCCTACTTGGCTGCACGCCACGGAGTAACGTAGATAAATGTAGTAACCACACCTAAGATGTACCTGCATTTGGCTCGAAGCAACCACTCATTTCCCACAGTAATTCCTACAGCGTGTGATGAATTATCAGACACGGAGCCCTGTGATTCAGTGAGACCATTTTTTTCCTGAAAATGAAGCGAATGTTCTCCGTATGATTTCTGCGTAGGTCATTACTGAATCAAGAGCTCGGAAACCCTCGAGAGAACCATCGGGGACATCAAAGTGTAAAATGACAACCTGTGTAAAATGACACTTGAGCCTTATTAAGGCCCAGCTGGTTGTTAATGAGGGTATGGCTGTGGGTATGCCTTTGTGTTGTCTGATGTGGCTGTGATCATTGGCGCGTGGCTAACTAACAGCTTTGTGAATGCCAAATTTCCATGCAAGCCTTTCAAATGGCCCCTAATAGATTTTAATGGATAATCGACCCACATGGTTTATGAGAGGGTCGGCCATTGGCTTGTTGCAGAGAGAACAGTTGATCTCCTTATCATTCATTCTGAATGGATTATCAGTCCAGAATGAAAAAAAAAAAACGTCTCTTTAAATCTTTTCATAGAAATCAAATGTTTTAATCAAATAATTTAAATTAAATCAAATGAATTAAAATGTTATTCACTCTTCAAGCTCTCGTTTTTTCTAAAACTTGGTGCTGCACCATCGGCTCAACTCTGCGAGGTTATTAAGGAGGCATTGCTAATTTCACTGTTTCAGTTTGATGAAGCTGTTTATGAGATTGCGCTGTGTTATATTGCTTAAACGATTTCTGTGCTTGAACAGACAAAATCAATTGGCCCAGTTGAGAACTCTGAGCACACACACACACACACACACACACACACACACACACACACACACACACACACACACACACACACACACACAAAAACAGACACAAAGAGACAAACACCGGCTTCTTTTCATCCCATCATGTAACATTATGTAACCTGGACGTAATTTCACTTTGCTACTCTCAGGAACAGCATACACATTGAGTTCACTTGAGTTCCTTCTTTGAACCAGCAGCCCAGGGTCTCTACATATTTGCCAGTTGTGACGTTGCAGATTCACTCAAGTATGTTTCCTCTCTCTGGTATTCGGTAATTGCAGTCTGGAGAAGAATGTGTCATGTCCTGACAGCGCTGTAGAAAATGATCCTGCTGCTCCGCCGTTCCCTTGCTCCCCTTTTGCTCATGCAGCTACAGCTTCCCACAATCCCCCTCTCCTCACCTTGTACAGGCGTGTGCAGCCTGTGTCTTTTGTTGTGGTTTACATCCTGGAGGAACAGGTCTGTCACTCTTGGCACACGAACATGAGAAATTGGAGGCCTTTTGTTGTCTTCTAGAGGTGAATCTGTTGCACAGTTTGACGTTCCAGAATGTTTTTCTCTTCTGGTGCTCCCATGTCTATGAAGTACAACACGTCCATAGACAGAAACCTTAATAAATAAGGGACTGGGAACAATTGCCACCTTAAAATGAAACTCATAAGGTCATATCTTTGACACGGGGACTTGAGTAAGTTATATAATTTAACCCTGAGAACACTGTTTCAAGGTGACTGACAATAAAAAACAGACGCTGCCTTGGTCCTATATCACAAAATGCTAATCATTTGTGTTTTTGACTTTTCAGTATCAAGTAATTGATAAAAGATATTAACTTATGGACATAATGTTATTTTATAATGTCATGAATACAACATCAGTGGGTCTTTCAAGTCAACTCCTCTCATAAACACAGTGAACACGACCTAATTTGAAGACGCCAACCGTTTGTAGAAATGCAGTCTTCAAAGCTTTATGAATGAAAGACCAAGCTACAGCATGTTAAACGTGACCAGTGAGATAAGGCTTAGTTTATGACTATTATGATGGGATGGCCAATCCATTTTATGTCCCATAAAACTGGTATGTGGAAACTTTTATTCCAGATTCAACGTCTTTTATTCTCTCGATCTTGTGAAGATAATAACTCGACGATCTTTAATGATATCATTTCCCCTGTTTGCACCACAGTGTCTTACTATAGAACAGATGATCCAATTAGATTTTTTTGTAAAAGCTCGCTGCATCAATTTGCATATTTATGATACAATCTCCTCTCACGAGACAACTGTAGTACAAGAATTTACAGATTTCATATTAATATTGCTCATGTGTCGTGTGAAGACAAGCATGTTCACACGGAAATAGTTTCTCTAATTTATGCGTGACTCAGTTTAATTAATGGCCTCATTAGCATAGCTCGTTATTTGTTATATGTCACTGTAATTGTGATTGGATTGGCTTATTGGTTATCTCTCAGTATCAGTTAATACATTAGATTTTCTCCTCTCTGCCTTGAACTTCATTGTGTTGTACTTAACGTATGCGAGGTTGGGCAGTGGCAGGTACCTTTTTAAAGGAACTATATGTAGTACTAACAACAGTTAGCATTTAAAAAGGGTAACAGCAGTCCAAATTCAAACCATCGGAGCGGTGGCCCGTCCGCTCCTCCGGTGTACCTGTTAGCAGCGCACATTTCTGCAATTTGAGGGTTACCTTCTAGACACAACCGCATTAGCCTCTGGCCAGCAGTAGTCGGCATCACTTCACCGTGTGTCTCAAATAGTCGCTGCCTTGATAACGCAGCTGCTCACGGACCACAGAGAGATGTGTCGAGGCTTTTCAGATCGGGTAGAATCTAATGTTAACGTTATCTCAGTTGATCCAGTTCGTTAGCTTGCTTCCATGGCTGCAGAAGGCTATGTTTGCATGCCAATTTGTTTCACATATGGCAACTAGGTGTTGAAATGGTGAGTGGACGGGATCACACCGGACGAAACAAAAACAGACGTTCCGGACCGCAATGGAAATTTCAAAGGAGAACATACCGGCTGTAGCGTTGTTGTGTTTATATAATAATAACACTTCAATTCAGCATGTTTCCTTAATCTCTGATGACATATCATGGTCATTCTATGATTTATTACAGTAAATATATATTACATATCGGTCCTTTTAATACAAATAATATAACTGTCTTCTGTTGTATTACTGAAACAATGGACTGTAATTATTCATACTTATGAAAGACTAAATGATTGCTTTTGACAATCTCACAGTGAGAGCTCTGAGAGTGCTGCTGTGTCTGTATAAAATTAAACTATTATTATTGTCACTACTTACAATTCTGATGATGTAGCCAGGTTGCTGTAATGAAGTACATTCTCAGAGTGTGTTACCCAAGCCTAAGTGAGCATGGAATTAAAGGTGGTGGTGGTGGTCCAGCCAAAGCTGTCTGCTTTGTGTTTTGCGACAAAATCTCAAAACCCACAAAGGGCAAAGATGCCTCGCGGTCCTGTGTGTGAGAAAATACTAAATCATAGAATCCTGTAACAGATTTACGGCCCTTTAGTTCCAGCTGGCTGAGCACTGGTAATAGCCGTGTGTGAGAGACAATGGTCAGATAATGCCGGGTTCTTCTCCTCCACCAAAAACAACCTGGTGATTTACCGATCCGGCCTTGTTTTCGCAGACGGGCGGAGAGAATATAGACGAGGTGGTTTTGGATGGAAAGATGGGGACGGACGGAGGGGAGTACTCGCTGTTGTTCTGCTATCCCGTGACAGAGTTCCCTGTTTGACTGGGGCGGTTGCCATGGTCACTATTGTGTTGAGACACTTATAGTGTCACCGATAGTGATCGCTCCGCTGTTATTGATAGTGACAAAACCTGGCCTGTATCTGGCTCTGTGTTCTTTTTGTGTCTCTTGTCTCCCTCTGTGATTTATTTTCTACACATGATATCTTGACTCTGTGTGTGTCCCACCCTGTTGTCTCACTCTGAGCAAAGGTGTGTGTGTGTGTGTGAGAGGAGTATGACTGCCATCTGCTGTCGGCCTTCAATCATTACAGCTTGTTGACAACATTGTTTTTGTTAAATAAAAGCATACAACTTTGTTCCAGTTTTTCCACACTGACAGGTCTTTTTATTTGCACAATAAGAAAAGGGGACAAAATACAGTGATAAAAGTAAATGATGAAAGACGGAAGGAATAATCTGAACGCTTTTGCGAGTAAAAAAAAAATCCACAAGGGCCTTGAAGACAGACAAAACAAATCAAGATGACAAGCAAACACCCAACTGAACTGGAGCAGGAACTAAATGACAAAACATTATGACGAGAGAATAACTCTCTGTAAAGATATTAAAGTGCAACAATGGCAAGTGAATGAAATTACAACGGTGATCTCGTTTCCCCCTCAGCCACCGCCTGGAGGTGAGAGCTCAGGTCGCTCAGGCTTTCCTCGCCAAGTTCCAGCTCTCTAATGAGGAGATGGCCACACTGCGAGGGGCTCGGGATGCACCCATTACTGAGGTAATCTCCATTTTAATGTAGACTAATTCATTAAATCATGTAAAGATTCCGCCCATCTGCAGCCGCAGGATGGGAGGATGCAATATCAGGTAGAGATTAGAGTCTTGCTGATTTGTAGCTGTCTTTATCCTTCAGTTTTTTTTTCCTCTTGATTCCCCATTATCCGTGTGCTCTAGTTGAAGTGTTTGATCGTCTCACTCTGCCAACATGCTGCCACACAATCTAATAAGTTGTGAGACGTGATCAAGGTATCCCATAGTGCATTAACTTATTCATTTTGACCTTTTCCTTTCATCCTCCCCATCACGTTATACTATATACCACCTACATGCTAAAAACAAAACAAAATTATCAAAAAACTAGGGCTGTCAATGCATATTTGTTTTATTTGTCATGGTTTTGCGTTAATTGATTTCCAATAATAAATACATTTACATAAAGCAAGCATATTTGCCCTCTCCCATGTTGATAAAAGTATTAAATACTTCACAAATATCCCTTTTTAAAGTACATTTTGAACAGATAACTATGGACAACCATGATTAACTATTTGAATGGATTGACAGCCCTAATAAAAACCTTTTACTTTTTATATGAGTATGATATGCACATACAAATTTAGCTTGTGAAATAACACCACACATCTGTCAGCTTCAAATCAAAGTTACATCTATCAACATTGTAGGATCAGTCATAAACGTTGTCCTTGGTCACACCAGAAAACATTTTTACCGAAGCTGTAAAAATGTTCATTGACTTCTGCAAATCTGAATCCAATGTTGCTCCTAATATATCCACGCGTTGTTGAATTTCCCAGGATTTCTTCAAAGCTCTCAGCCGAGTGAAGCACATCCACGAGGACGTGAAAATCCTCTTGCGAACTAACCAGCAAACTGCAGGGTAAGGCCCACGTCCCACTCCATCGTGTTACTCTGTGATCTACTTCCTCTGACAGAATGAAATGGTTTTTTTTACAGTGATTCTGTTCTTGTTGTTAAATTCATTCTCAACCTGAATGGTGCAACAGATGAGTAACATCCAAGTCTGGTATTTATGTCAGTGTCAGGGATCTGACAGGTTATGGGTATGTAATATGTGGTCTTGGTTTGTGTGCTTGTTCCAGTTTAGAGATCATGGAGCAGATGGCCGTGTTACAGGAGACATCATATGAGCAGCTCTACCGCTGGGCTCAGAGTGAGTACAGTACACAGAGTTAATATCAGCAGGAGCACACTGACGGATCAAACTGGCTCTCTGTGACCCTCATTGTACAAAGCCTCCATACTGACCTTGTGCATTTTGTAAAAATTAATGAAGTTTTTACTACTGTAATCAGTAGTTTGAGTCCGTCTTTTTCAAGTTTTGTCTTTCGTCTCAAGTTTGATTTGCTAGTTGTTTTTCTTTTATAATTGGATAGAGCTAAATACAAAATTGTGTTCTTTCAAGTGTGAGTAATGGCGTGTAAAGGACACATTTGAGGACACATGTGACTCATAATCTCTGACTGAGTTTTGCCAAAAGAATGCCAGAAACCCAAATTTTCCTCAGCTTAGCCATGTGTTTTGTCATTGAAATTAAAATGGAAATAAACCATTTAGATCACAGAAACCACAGAACCCAGCATCTACTAAATTATGAGTTTTGCCCTACAGACACTTATTTAGATGTGCTTCAGATCTGCCAAAAAGACCCAAATCTAGAAATTCGGCAAGGGAAAGTTTGGTAATGGTCAAATGAAAGAGCTATATGTTATTGTGTGTAATTTCTCTGCATGTAGTAGAAGTTAGTTTATTTTTTTTATATATGCATGTGTCCGTTGTTTATGAGGGAGAACTACATTTTCACAAAGACGTGGCTTCACATTGTTTGAAGAGGGCATTTACTTGTATTTCCAGTATTAGGTAAGACCCGACAAGAGTGGAGTGTGTTGACCCATTTCCTCCACAGTCTGGAGGATTGGCCACTGCCTGTTCATTGTTTGTATTGTCTGAAGCATAAGTAAACTGACTGACTTCTCCCTACAAGCTCATGGGAAAATATGACTGAAAAATGCTCTTGGTGCTTTGATTTGCTTCTTGTCAACAGGGTTACCAAAACATTTTGCAACAATGAATGGAGCATAACACAAGCATAGTTACCAGAAAGACTATTTAGTTAGCTGGATGATGGTGTGCTATTCCTAATAGATGCATTTATTGTCCTATGTTCCTTCTTTCTACTAAGATGAATGCAGAGGTCTGACCCAAGAGTCGTGTGACATCTGCCCTGCGTTGGCTCAAGCCATGGAAGCCTTACAAGACCGACCTGTCCTTTACAAGTAACATACAAACACACACACACACACACACACACACACATAACATCTTATATGGCCTGTTCCTTCATTTATCTTCCTCTGTGTGTGTTATCTTCTAAGAGCATTAGCAGCTAGTAGAAGTAGACATAAGTAGTGATGGATGTTTTAAAATGTAAATAATCAAAGGAGAGATATGCATTTATTCAGTCATTTATTTAAATTAGCTTTAACTGTAGCCCTACAAATGTTTTTGAACCACTTCTGTTTCCTATATCTTTGCCAGATAGCTACAGACCACTACACTTCACTGACACTCATCATATGTCATTGTAAGGCTCTGTATTTCAATCTGCTACTGTCTTATGTGGGCACTCACAGGTGAATTGTGAGAAGGTATATTGCCAAGGAGATTCTTGTCACTGTGTTCTTGGGGAGAGAAACAAGGAGGATTTTGATGGGAAAACAACCGGACAAACAGCCTGAAGCAACAGAAAATGGGGCCACCATTCAGCCAGCAGAAGAAGAAAGTGCAGATCCACCAAAAAAAAAAAAAAACAGCATTGTCACAAACTGCGTCTGCAGGTTGCTCTCAAATACTGTATGAGTATGAAGTGTGAATTAATCCAAATATATTACCTCATAATTTAAAAAGACAGTGCTCAAAAAGACTGAAATTATTCAGATTATATCATCGTTATAACATTGTACAAGACTAATTTTTAAGTTTTTTTAGTGAATTAACTTTAGCAATAAGCCACGGGAGGCTGTGATTTAAAGTGATTTTCCGCTTTGTGCCTAAAAACGGCCGGTAAAATCACTGTAAATCATGGCTTAAAGCGGCTTACTGCTTTTATAAAACAGTTACGACATATACCTGGCAAGGTTACATAAGATAAACATACAGCAACAAAAAAAAATGCAATCATTTATTGATAACAAATAATCATCAATCAGCCAAGCAACGTAGTTCTTCAGCGACATTTAGCAGAACGGTTGGCCAGCAACACATAGACACAGTGGAAAGCATGCTTAAAGATGCGATGGGGTGATTATTAACATTTATCTGGATATCACCATTAGTTGTGCAATTTTCTTCTTTTTTTTTTTTTTGGAAAAAGTGTTCAATCATGTTCGCCCTCTTCTTTACTGGACAGGTGTGTTTTATTTGCGCGGTGCCAGAAGCAAGGACATTGCTCCAGCATAACCCCGGATCTATAATCAGAAACTATTATTCTAACTTTCCCCTAGCTGGAGAACATAGCAAGAGAAAAGTGAGCAAAATAGGCTCATTAACTTACCATAGATCATTGGTGTAGTTTGTCCGCTTTGGAAGAAGATAAATAGCCGGTGAAAACTGTCAACGGACCACATAATCAGTTTAATGGTTCCGGCTTTGTTTCTTTACTTTTCCAGCTCTTCGATTTTTCGCTCAGTAGTTTCAGCATGTCTCCTTTCTTTTGTATTTTTCTCCTCTATCCTGTCCATCTCTTTCAACCACTTATGCGTATACTGAAGTAATGCAGCCACAGCTGTGTATTTATAGAGTATTTTACAATGGCTTTAAACGCGGCTCACCCAATCATAATCAAGGACCAGAACTATGCGTTTTATAAAAAGGGTTTAGTCACTTAGAGAATCTTGACATAATATATATCATTATGCACTGTTGGGTCTTGATAATGTTTAAGCATTTTGAAATGCCTGAAGTACATATGAGAAAGTATTACTAATGCCCATTACTGAGTTATTTGAAGGCAAGCACAAATACATAATGAAGAAAAAAGTGTTTTAAAAGCACTGCCTGTCAACCATGCAAATGATTTATTCCCTCTAGTGCAGGAAAGCAATTTGTGCTCATATACAACAAAGAATTGCACAGGACGCACACATTTCCTGAAGCTTACTGGGAGTTTAACTTTGTCCCTCGAACAAAACAACACAAAGGAAAGTTTCACACGTTACCCCAAGATGTGTTTTCATGGAAAACCCTCCTTCTGTCTGCCTGCATTCTCTGAAATGCACCTGCCTCCCTGCCCACAAAGTGTTCAAGGTCATGCGATGTTGAGGCTGAGAGAGCGGAGACCAGCGTTCCAGGAATCTTAATTCAGCACTATCTTCTGTTTAGTCTGTCACGGAGCCTGCCACCGCCGAATAATCAAAACAACCTCAAAGTATTTCCTTTTGGAAAAGCTGCCTGCATTGTTGACGTATGTGAGCGACCGACCTCCGACACAGTCTGCACGAAAACACTGCGACCGACCACCGACTTTTTTCACATGAGGCTTGGTGTGTTGAATGTTTCCTTCTTTCTCTT
>CAKALG010030490.1:0-11540 GCA_916700815.1 Helicolenus hilgendorfi | reverse complement strand
GGATTTGAGGCTCAGCAGGTAGCCGCTGACACAATGAATGGGTTTATTTGTGAAGCCTCTCAGTCTCAGTCTTCTTTTCTCTCGCTTTCCCTCCCTCTCTGTCTTTCTGTCAGATTCGGGTATCGTGCTGATTTGATGCTTTTCTTTCATAAATCCTTAACAAGTATTTTGGCTGTTCTTTTCTCTGGAGATGTAAACAGAGTGCTCAAGGATCATAGGATGTTTTTCTTACATCTTGTAAGAAAGAAAATGATCAGTTTCACAGAATTTGGACTACTTATACAAGAGTTGTCTTTTTTTGTCATGCTAGCTAGCAGCTCTGTGAGGGTGTACCATAGACTATATATAAAGATGGATGACATAACAGCTCCCCAAAAGTGAAGCCAAAACATCTTGATTGCCCCCTGGTGGCTGGCTGCAGTATTGGTCATAAATCCCGCCTCCTTAAAAACCTGTTTGTTCAAGTGTTAATTTTTCTGATAAGTTTGGTTTTAATTATTTATTTGATGCTATAAAAAGGGGGTGAGACGTCATGATTGACAGCTGTGAGTCTCTCTAGCAAATTGCGGCCGTGCTCGGCTCATTATTGGCTCGGGCGGGTGTGTGGGTGGGACCTCAATACCGCGGCTCCAGCCCACCAATCACTACTGCGTAGACTCTGGCTCCAAATGTCAAAATCTCAAGATGGCAGCTTGTATGGCAAAATGCTCACTATGACGATGCTAACATGCTGGTGTTTAGCAGGTATAATGTTTACCAAGTTCATTGTCTAAGTTTAGCGTGTTAGCATGCTAATATTTGCTAATTGGCACTAACCCAAAGGACAGCTGAAGTTGATGGGAATGTCATTTTTTGTGCAGATATTTTGTTTAAAGTATTCGACAAGCTGAAATTTTGAATTGCTGGTGGAGCGAAATTAAAAGATCAGGGGATCATCAAAGTTATGAGAATTCATCCTGAGAGGAACACTGAACGTCCGTACCAAATTTCATGACAATCCATCTAATAGTTGTTGAGATATTAAAACCACATGTGAACCTCATAGGGGTGCAAGAGGAAAAGATCTTCCAATGAGGATTCCCTCTCTGGGCACCATGGATGTCTACAAAACTGTATGCCAATCCTATTTTAGTCTGGACCAAAGTAGTGGACTGACAGATTGACATTGCCATCCCTAGAGCCATGCCGCTAGCATGGCTAAAAACAAAAAGATGAGGTTTGAGACATCTACCTGGAAATAGACGGTTGGTGTTGACAAGTGCTATCCGCACTATATTAAACATATTCTCTCCTGTGCAGCTTTATTCTCTTGAGACAGACAGAGTGTCATATGAGGGAGAACTCTAAAGCAACACAGATTATTAATAAGATGAGGCTTATCGCACGCTCGTCTTCGATGCACAACCTGCAGAGTTTATTTCAGTCCATCCACGCTCTATTTTTCCTGCCTGTCAAGGCTATAGTGCTACCTGCATGATGAGTTTAATCAAGAGCTGAAGCAGGCTGCTGTCTTCTCCCAGAGCAATCTCAACTGATCTTTATACTGTAATTAGTGGAGGCCAGAGCTCAGCAGACATATGCTCCACTCATAATATAGTGCAGAAATAGCCAGCTGTCAACACTCACAAACACGCACGTACACACATGCACGTCGCCCACACAAACACAAATCAAGTAATCCAGCAGCAACAGGGGAAAACACCTCACTGCACGGACTAATATAATGATGAATATATGCTCATAACTAATTACATAATATTACATATATGATGCCAAAGTGTCTTGGTTTGCCTTCTGGTGTTCACTCTCCACACTGCACAGTAGTGTGTGTGTGACATGTGACTTTGGAGTGAAATGAGTGTGATTTTGGCTTTTCATCTCATTGCCTCATCCACTCAGTTTCATAAGTGCGTCTCCGTCATGAATTAGAAAATGTTTACTGCTAATCTCGATTAGTTTCATCACTTAATTAGCTGATAGACATTTAACCTATCAGGTAAACGTGTGATAGACCTGCAGATGTTAATTGCAGAGTAACCTAATATTCAATATACAATGTAGATTAACAATGCAGATAGAAGATGTGCATGTCCTCGGTCTGTGGATCCTCTGTTGCTTGTTTACATTCAATCAAGATGCTGTTAAAGTAAGAGATAATGCCCGACAAGGTGTCCATTATCAGGAATTAATGGACAACGTGGAGGCCAGAATGCTGGATAATGGACATCTCGAAGGGCATTATCCCGCTTACTCCGTGGTGCCTCGCCAAAGAAAAAAAGATTAAGACCATTCATTTATATTTTCATGTGTTTGGCAACCAAAATCTAAATCTTCCTGATAAAACCAGAGGGTTTGCTAATACCTGGATAAATCCATCCTATAAGGTCTGTATGCAATGGAAACGTTGTTCACTGCTCCAGTAAATAGGACGGACCTTAACTATGACTTGGCAACGGGAGATATTTCTAGTCCGCTCAACTCATAGAACCCATTGGCTCAGCTACGAGCCAGAAAGCTAACGTTATGCTTGCGAGATTCAAAGTCAGTAACATTGTGTACGGATGAAACACAGTACATATAATTTCACGGTATGTTTTAACAACAAGACTAGCTAGCTATCCAGCCATGTCATTGTCCCCCAAATCAATATCAAGAGTCTCACGAACAAATGAGAGGTCATGTATACCGTCGACAGCAGTCTGAAGTGGCGAGATGAATAGAGAATGGGATGTGAGACGATCACTTAGAGGGTCACTGTAACTTTCTTTTTGCAGCTTGCGTGTCACAGTCGCTGCCCTGTGGTACTCAGACGATGAGGCACTGAAGGACTGACGTTACAGTGTTGTAAATAAGATATTCATATTTTTTTAATAGCCAGTGCATTCATTTAGAAAGGTGAACAGACGTTTTCACTGGAAGTACTTAGTAGGTGTCCATTATCATGAATTAATGGACTCCCTGCAGCCAATCAGAATCAAGTATTCACCCAGACCATGGTATAATTACCATTAGGCCTAAGTGAATTTTATTTGTAAAAGCTTATAATGGAATTGAGAGAGGACGCTTTAGCTTGTTTGTCTTGCAGCTGTTGGTATATTGTTGGAATTGTTCCATCCAGACATAATCTTTAATTCAGATGTTTACACAAAAAGCTTACATTAATGTAGTCTCCCAGTACGTATGGTTTTGTTTAAAGTACACTGGTTACGACTTGATAATGCATGTTATTGTACAGCAGGAATATTTCATGAACATTGAGGTAAACATGAGCAGGAGCTAATCTGTTCAAGACGTTCCAGAGAGACGGCGGTGGCTCTCTTCCCCTCAGGGAGGCTGGCAGTTTGAGTCAACACAATCACCTGCATTGCAGGTACTCACTTACGTAATCTTTCCCGTTTCACAGGACGCCTCTGAGCTGTCCTGGGAAACAAGTTTTTGATGTTTTCATTGGTTCGTTTTCTGTAAAGTTTATCAATAGGAAGAGCTTATGAGAGAATAGCTCATTGGGAGGCTTTGATGAAGACTTTTCCTAGTTGTTTGAAACAGCTCTGCTCATATCAGCGAGTTACAGAGAAGCTTTTGTTGTATTGCTGCTTTTTACATCCCCAGCGAGCGTTTTGTCATTTGCTTCTCATTTTGTTTAAAGAAAACTTTGATATTGGTGTCCCTATGTTTGCTGATTTAATTATTTGCTGCATAGTAATTTGTGTGCGAAATGCGCCATTAAACGCCGTCGCTTTGATGCCCTGCTGTATTAGCTGCTGCACCCCCTGTGAGGCTACAAGCAGAAAATCTCTCAGCACTTTCTGCAGAAAGCCATTACTGTTTTCATCCTTTAGCTCCCCCTCACATACACACAACCCCTCTCCACCTTACAGATAGCATATTATAGCTGTGCACCAATACCACAGGAGCCAATAGGGAAGAAAATGTCTGCAGCAGGAAACAAAACTCCTTCAGGCTCTATTTCCATGGTAGTGTGGAAACAGACAGTTAAAGACAGATCTCAGTACTGTACTATACTTAAACAGCAGTTTTCACAGACCTATCATGAACAGTGACACGCTTACGTCTTTGTTCCATGGTAGCTAAAGCTGTTAAACCAGCTCCTGTCTGTCAGACAGCAGCAGTGTATGCAAATGAGATGTTCTCATCCCAACTCGTCACATACCGACGCATTGTCAGACCCCTCGGTGTCACTCTTCGGTCGCAGTAAACACGCGCTTAACGTTGATAACTAAACAAAAACACTTGCTTAGCCTTAGGCAACAAAACCACATAGTTAAGTTTAGGAAAACACAACATGGTTGGGCTTAAAATTCCTACGTTTGTACAGTGAAAATGTGACTTGGCGTTGTGAACACGGGACACGAACCAACAGCTGATTGTAACGTGAAAGTGAAACTTAACACACAGGAGACTAACAGCGGTGTCCTGGATGAAAGCTTTGTGTTTGTTGACCCATCCACCTCCTCTCCCGCCTTCCTCTGGGTGTCTCTTTCACTCTTTAAACTACGTCACCACAGCACTTTCTCTTGAGTGTTTAATATTGCCGCCGACGTATTTACATTGTAGTTACTTGACAGCCTGGAGCGTCTCATGCCGGCGCTAAAGGGTGCCTTGTGTGTTTGTATCACACATCATGTGACAAAGCGTTAGTAATTTACACTCTGGGAATGAGAACGCCTGGTTATATCGTTGTTTACAAGGACAGTATACTGCTGCAAGAAAAATGAGACCTTGTAGGAAACTACGGTGTAAGGAAAGAGTTAAAGCACCTGCTTTCAAAAAGACAGTTTGATCATTTGTTAAAGCAATGAATGTTCAGCAGGTATTTCAAGGTGAATGGTACAAGTTGAAGACGTGTTTCATGCTCTTGAAACTCCTCCAGTGTCCAACTAGACAGTATTAATATGCTTTTGGTTGTTCACAGGAGTCTTCTATTAGAAATATCGCTTTACGAGGACAGTTGTGACAGCGCTGTATGTCTACACATACCGTAGTAAAGTTGTAAAATAGTGTACGACCTTGTTATCAAACTATCAGTTACACTACCTGAGAGATTAGAGGAGCAGCGTCGCCTCTGGCTTAGTGTCGGACAGAAATAGCTGAGCGGAACCACTGTACTAACTAAAATTACACAGATTTGAATTGTCAGGCAGACCGAGGTGGAAAAGTGACAGCCGTGCACATCGTTACTCCTCAGGGCAGAACAGTTGGCTGCTGTCACTTCGGAGAGTTTTGACACTCCTCTCAATCGTCCAATTTTATTTTCATGGTTTTGCTTTCAAATAGTCTGTGGTCCATTGAAACTGTGTTTTTCATCATGTTTTGTAGGAACCTGTAGTTCAGTTAAATGGTCAATTCACCCAAATGACAAAATATTGCCTTTAAAGGTATCTAGCCATGCGGTTTTAGTTTGGTTTTGTCCAGGTTTTAAAAGATGCTTGTCTGAGATTGTGGGTGTTTGTTAGAAATATTCTGTATATTTAAACAATTCAACAGCCCTTTTTCATCACAATGTCCCAGTTATTCTGGATAATCCACAGACCACCGTGTCAACAGTTTTCCACTGGAACTACTTCCTATACAAACCGTTGGCAGTGAGCTCTGTGGACTATCCAGAGTAACAGGGATATTGTTTATTTATTGTTAAAGATTGTGCTGTTGAAGTTTTTTAATGAAACTTTTCAGAGCTTGGACAATTAATTAAATCATCAGTCTATTGACAGAAAAATAGCCGTTAAGTATTTTAATAATCAATTAATTGTTTAAGTCATTATTTAAGCATATATTTTAAAAGAAAAATCCTAGTAATTGTGAATATTTCACTGCTTTTCTCGGTTCTTTAGTTCTGTTCAATTCTTTATTTGTATATATAGTAAAATAAAGAGGCGCTGTACAATAATACACAGTCGGGTTGAAAAAAAACCCCTGAGGGTTTGTAAAAGGAACCCACCTCACACAGAAATTAAAGACAGCTGTGTATGCCTGCCACCAATTTACAAACAGACATAAATATATATATATTTTTTTATATATCTAAAAGAAAGAAAAGAATACCAGTTCCAAAGACATGCTAGAGATAAAGAGACCAAGGAGGAACAAAACAAACAAACAGGATTACAATATTTGCACTGCTTTCATACTCTACTATCATACCTCACTTACATACTAATGTACTCCGTCAAGAGATGTTGTTTAAGATGCCTTAAATATCAAAAATGAGGATTGACTGCGAAGTAAAGCAGGACAGTTTTTCAACTGTTCTACCTAATTGAAACTGGCCAAGTCTAGTTCTGTAGAGCCGACTATGTAGAAGAGCAGCAGATCTGGTGTTCTCTGGCATTGTAGACTGAAACCACTATTACATATTTTCACTATTCTCTGACACATTTTAGACTAATCAATTAATCCATTAATCAAGATGATAATTGCCACATTAATCAATAAAGAAAATAATCATTAGCTTCAGCCCTAAAACTATTTTGTGCTTTGAGCGGCACAAACTAAATTCCATTCACCCCGGTGTTATTGGGGCGGTGGAAGACATCCGAGACACAGATACCTCAAAAGTATATAACAAATATTTTTGTTATTTGGGTGAACTGACACTTTAAAGGGACTAGTGTGTAACATTTCGGGTGATCTATTTGCAGAAATGTAATAGAATATTCATAACTATGTTTTCATTAGTGTATAATCACCTGAAACTAAGAATCGTTGTGTTTTCGTTAGCTTAGAATGAGTCCTTCTTATCTTCATAGGGAGCGGGTCCTCTTCATGGAGTCCGCCATGTTGCTCCGCCATGTTTCTACAGTAGCCCAGAACGGACAAACCGAACACTGACTCTATAGAGCCTTTCGTGTTTTTCCGTTACCTGAAGGCCACCATAGTTCTGAGCAAGGCGAACGGCCATGGTTAACATGGTTTTGCACTCTGCAGCTCACGATACCGGAGTCTTGGAAAGGGAGGAGTGAGCGGAGAGGTACTCAGTTGGTTGCAATCTGCAACCACACCACTACATTCTGCCATCCTACACACTGTACCTCTAAGTCCTTTTAAATGCTGAATTCGAATAAGAGTGAATGCCTCATAGTCAAAAGAAGCTCACCATACTCTAAATGTAGCAAGCAATAACCTTGGTTCAGATTAGGCAAACCCTAATGACTGAAGCTTTCCAACAGTGCGTCACTACACTTCGCTGTAAAGTTGCCTGATTAGAAAGTGATTGTTTATATGATGAGAGCCAATCAATTGGGATGCACTGAGATTAGTTAGTCTGATGCAGCTTTTAAAATAGAGTGGCTTTTCTGCAACAAGAGCAATAACTTTAAATGTAACTTCTCATCCCAACTTAATATTCCAGCAGCGCTCACATTAAGCATCTTTGATCAGTCATGTATATAAATAGCTCCACTTTAATCCTGCGTACGCTTCATAGGAGACTAGTTCAGGTCTCTGACCGCCAATCCACACATTTCCAGCCCTCACTTCCCCTTTCCAAGCAGAGAGTGATGCCTCTGCTTTCTTTCAAGCCTATAATCAGGAGCCAACAGCCACTACACACCCCTTCCCAGCTCTGTGTGTCTGTATGTGTGTGTGCGTGTGTGTGTGTGTGTGTGTGTGCTGGCTTGTGACAGCTCTGCTGCTGTGCGGGTGTAAAAGGGACTGGGAGTGATGGCCTTGTCCTAACTGGCTTTGATGGACACTCTAATCAGGCTTGGATGAGAAATTAATAGAATGGGTCTCTGCTGAATACGAAGACGAAGAAGAAGAGTGGGCTGCTCTTCTTCTGTGGGAGGACTCTAATAGCTTGACCAAGCTCACTGCACAGCCACTCAGGGTCAGAGCTGAGAGAGCCCAGACGATAATGGCATATAGACCGCAGTGTACGGCTTATATGACTCCTGTCATTTTAAATAGAACTTTTTGGATTGCATGAAACAGAGTATGTGGAGGTACGTAATCTATAGATGGATGGGTGGTGTCTGTCAGTGTAGTTGGTGCAGTTTTAACTCAAGTGAGTGTGCAATGAAGCAGCTTTTCTGTGTCCCTTCATACATTTCTTACATGAGAAATGGCCACAAATTCAGGGAAGAGTGGAAGATCTCTGGAAGTTTTCTTTGCCTTCATTTCACACCCAATTTGAGGCAAGAAAGCTGAGTTGCTTCATAACACCTATGTGTGTGTGTGTGTATATTTGTGGGTCTGTTTTTATTATTGGGTGAGGAGATGATGCTGTGAATGAATGCAAAATTGGGATTTGGGGAAATTGTGGAATTAATTTATCTCT
This sequence comes from Helicolenus hilgendorfi, assembly GCA_916700815.1. Lineage (NCBI taxonomy): Eukaryota > Metazoa > Chordata > Actinopteri > Perciformes > Sebastidae > Helicolenus > Helicolenus hilgendorfi. Next base: position 3,244 of record CAKALG010030490.1, on the reverse strand, counting down.
AAATTCGACCCATTTCTTTCTGAATCCACTGTAAATACTCCTCAAGACACAATTCTTTCTCGTTTTTAATCGACCTAAAGTAGACATGGCCACAAGCCAAATGTTGTATGCGTGATGATGCATAATACTAAGGTAGTGAAATACTCATATATTCTGAGTGAGAGGGGAAAATGCTCATCATCAATTGAGAATCACTGTAATTAACAAATTCTAACGACGGGAGCGGACCACCGTTCACATCCCAGCAAGAGCAGCTGATCATTTAAACAGCCTGTTTTGGAGTTGCAGATTTAAGCTGAACACAATAAAGCTGCTACAAAATGCAACACTTCTGTCCAGTGGCATGAAAAGCAGCAGCTGGGCTCGCCGCGACAAATATAGGAAAGCCTGTAGGTAAACAGATGAATAAGCGGATTTAGGCTGCAAGAAGGCCGTGAACGATTGCTCTCTCAGGGAAACAAACTCTTTTTGTCACATGCAGCATAGAGCTGCCCGGTGTGTTTCCATAGTCCTGAGTCGACAGAGACCGATGGGCTGTCCCTTCCTCTCTTATCGGAGCTGCTGCAGCCCCACGAGGTCTGGCTGCAGGCCTGCAGAGACCCTCTCTCTTTTGCTCTCTGAGTCACACAGACACAGTCATACTTTGCTGCATGCACACTTGCTCTTGAATTGTACATGGAGTCTTGTCGGGATCTGCATAAAATGAAGGGCACACTTGCATACTTTATTTGTTATATTTTTCAGCCACGCGAGTAGCCTGTCTCTAGGGATGGAAATGTTTGTCCACCGCTTTGGTCTAGACTCAAATAACTCAATAACTATTGGATGGATTGCCATGAAATCTTGTGCAGACATTCTGCTGATTTTGGTGATCTGTTAAATTTTCCTCTAGCTCCACCAGCAGGTTGACATTTGTGTAAAAATAATTCATTGTCTTGGTGACTTTGGTGATCCCCAGAGTTTTTATCTAGCACCATCATTAACGTCAAATTTCAAATTAATTTCTAATTAAATGTTTCTCATGTAATAACTGGGAGTATGTAAGTGTTCTCTATTAAAGCCATAGACTGTATAGGCTATAAGAAGTTGACGGTGACTATCGTCACCCATTGGTTTTTGGCCTAACATTTTGAAGCCTTGAGTTCGGCATTTTTGCAACCCAAAAGTGACACGAGAGGGTGGAGCTAAGTACAACGGAACGCTGAATAAGATGTTTTTAGGCAACCAAAATGTTAAAATGAACTTTCATCAACTGAAAACAAACTGTGAAAGGGTTAAAGTTGTAAGACTAAGACACGGACAACTCCCAGACCGGACAACGCCGTGGTAGCGACCTGTCAATCACAAGGTAGCCCCGCCCTAAAGCATCCCCTGCTTTATGGTCTATTTGACTCTAAATGGGACGATACTTTACTAAATGAACATCATGCTGTATTGAAGAAGACTTGAAACTAGAGATTGAGACCATAAATTCATGTTTACAATGTTTACTGAGGTAATAAATCAAGAGAGAAGTAGGCTCATTTTCTCATAGACTTCTATACAATCAGACTTTTTTTTGCAACCAGAGGAGTCGCCCCCTGCTGGCTGTTAGAAAGAATGCAAGTTTAAGTTATTTCAGCATTGGCTTCACTTCTCAGACCCGGAGGTAGCCCACTGAGGTCAATTATTTATGTGTGACTTAAAAGAAGTTCTTGCACTACCTTCTGGACAATTATCACATGTAATTGGTGGAGCATAAAAATAACAAATAAAAGAAATTAAACAATCAAAAACAAATACTGGACCTCAACTTGTATCTAACTAACTGTTATATAGCTCTTCTTTAAGATGAACATTACAGCCTCCAGAGACGCTAGCCAGGCTGTAGACTCTAGTCTTCTTACTTTTTGTATAATGTTTAGGGATACAACTAATTATTATTTTCATTACTGATTTATCTGTTGATTATTTTTTTCAATTAATCGATTAATTGGTTTTACTGTCAAATGCAGTAGAAAATGCTCATCACAAGTTCCCAGATCTCAAATTGCTAATTTTGTCCGAAAAATTAACCAAAACCCAAAGATATTGCATTTATAGACATGAAGAGAATCTGCATATTCGAGAAGTTGATCAATTACTTAAATTATTGTTAATCAAAATAGTCAAAATATAACATTTTCTGCTGATCCACTACTTGATTAATTAACTAATCTTTCCTGCATTATTCCATCTTATATGGTATTGAGGTATCATAAAGGTTTTTGCTGCTGAATTACAAGTGTATCATCAGGGGCTGCAGATTTTACAGCATATAGTTGACTGTTTTTTCTGCTTGTGTGTCATTTGTCTCTGTTCTCATGAAAAGTGTCCACTCTTCTGTAACAAACCTGCAACATGAATCATTATGTCATATTGTTCCTCTGTTGCTGGTATGGACTCCCCTCACTGGACTCAGATTCAACCCATGAACGACCTCTTCTTGTCCATTTCATTTTTTTCTCTCCTGTTGCTCGTCAAACGTGTCCACCAGCTCCTGTCCATTAGTTTCTGCTCAGTTCGCTGTGCTCTCTCCATACTGTAGTTTCCTGCTCCTGCTTGTTTCCCCCGAGGGTTGGGAGGCGTTTCACAGCAGATGGAAAACACGGCACTGAGGTGCACGGCTCAGTCGTGTGTCGCTGGCATTTTCTTTTAGTCCTATCAGACTGCTGTCTCTCACTTAGCCACTACTCTCGCAGGTTTCAGTCCTGAATCTGTCACACAGCAGAATTAATCTGAATTTCTTAAACCCCTAAGGCCACAGCTGAGGGGGAGCTGTGAGTCTTGAGGGGGTTTGCTGTGTTGATTTGAGCTCATATTTTACAATATGCTGCATAATCACATCCTCTCTCTTTAATTCCAGGAGTTTAATACAACTTCCTTCATTTCCTGCTGCTCGTACATTTAGCTCTTTCTCGTGTTCTTGTGTCTTTTTTGCTCAGTCTTGGTTTCTGCTTCTTCTTAGTTTGTCCTCTACTCATCCATCTCTCTTCTGATTTCATATTCTCGATCATGCTCTCTCAGGTTCCTCATTCCTCTTCAGCATACTCTAAATTCCCAATCTCTCTCTCTCTCCCTCAGTGTTGTTGCGTGAGGAGGTGGCCCAGCTTCAAGAGGAGGTCCACCTGCTGAGGCAAATGAAGGACATGTTGAGTAAGGACCTGGAGGAGACCCAGGGAGGCTGCTCTGCCAATCTGCTCTCAGCCACCGAGCTCCGTGTGCA
>CAKALG010030487.1:0-13458 GCA_916700815.1 Helicolenus hilgendorfi | reverse complement strand
ATATATGTGTACAGAGATGTAAATAGTGTCAAAGGGCTGAGCCTGGTGCTGCGGGGCTGTCTTCCAGATGGCAGCGGGCATCCTGCAGACCCAGTATTAACACTCAATTACATTATATTTCAATAAGGCTGTGTTTTCATTTCCCCTGTGACATACACCACTGTTTTGAATGATTCCTATGCTTTCTTAAAGTTTAATATCAGTATTCTGCCATGTTGTGAGTAAAACGTCATAACCATTCATGCAATATGGCTACATTTGTGATATTTGACAAAGTAAAGTATTTTGATCACACTTGTAATACCTTGTGACATCATAACAACGTTACACTGTTACATAGCAGAATGAGAAATGATTACAGCCTCCGTGTTGATGCTGTTAAAATTATCTGGTAAATTCAGCTTCAAACAATGTTTCTACTTAAAATGTCGCGTTGACGAGTTAAAGTATGACTTTTCCATGCTGGCTGCCCTCCGCACAGGACAACATGAAGGAAACCTATTCTTTGGAGAAGAACAACACTCCAAGAGTCTCTTTTGTAAGTATAGAACAAACAGCAGCTTCCACCAGAACACTCCTGCCCTCTTCACATGTTGCTTTCACTGCCTGAGATCTTTTCCTCTCCTATTGTTTCTCCTGCATCCTGTGTTTTTGTTGTGGATTTGTTTGATCCACTTTTTGAGACTCTTTAGCACGAATATTTACAAAACTCTCTCTCTCTCTCTCTCTCTCTCTCTCTCTCTCTCTCTCTCTCTCTCTCTCTCTCTCTCTTTCTCTCTCTTTCTACCATCTCTGTCCAACTCTGCCTTTCTGTCTGATTATTTCACTTTGTCTTTTTGTATCTGTGACTCTTAAGAAAGAAAGTGGTATCCGACAGAGAACTGTATCTGTGGTCTCCAGTCCAGAACATGATGATTTGGACAACAGAGAAAAAGCCTACCCTACGCTATTCGGAAAATACAGCCAGAGCCTTCAGACCCTTAAACCCTTCCGCTGGTCATCATCCCAGTCAGTGCCATTGATGACATAATTTTTCTGTTTTGAGACACTTATATATCATTTGATAAATAGTTTTAAGGTAACATGTTTACTACATATTTTTACCCATTGCATATTGGGTGATGTTTCCATGTCTAGGTCCCACCCTGTAGACAATGCAGGTTTCTTTTCCTTTGCCACCTTTGCCTGGATGACCCCCATGATGTGGGCCCTGTTCAGGAATAAGCTGGACATGAACTCTCTCAACCTGTCTCCTTTGGATGTAGCCGACGCCAGCGTAGAAAGGTCTGACACATTGCAGTATATTTATAGACATGACACATGACAAGCCTAGTTGCTGAAATTCATATCTGGAAAAGGAACGTGTGTCGTGCATCTCATGAGTGTAACTGTTTTACTTTAATAAAGCTGATTGTGTACGTTGTGCTCAGGTTCCACAGACTCTGGCAGGAAGAAGTGGAAAAGGTGGGCCTGGAGAAGGCCTCTGTGGTTCGAGTGATCTTTCGCTTTCAAAAAACCAGGCTGATTCTGTCTGTCCTCGTTGGTTACCTTGCCATGGTGGCAGTGTTTCTGGGCCCGGTAATTTTATTTGAATTTTAATATCAACAGGACAAGTGTTTCCTTTATTGACAGGATCCAGTGGCTCTCTCTGAAGTTTTGTCCTAATATCACATTCATTGTGGTGGAGGAAGTATTATGATGTTTTTCTAAAGGAAATTATCAGTATAACATTGTAAAAAAAAACAAATACTCCACTACTACTAAGTAATATGATCACAAGATAAATGTGAGGGGGCGTGACATGATTAATGGGATACAAAAGAAAAACAAAAACATTCTGCTACACAAATCTGTAGTCATATTTTGCACTTTTTTGTAAAATATTGGATGATTTAACTTCTTTGAGCCTAGAATAATTGTTTAAATGAAACCATGTGAGCCGTTTAGAGGGTGCACATGCTAACAACTCATAGATATGTTAAACATGACAAGGGGCCCCAGGGCAATGCTTTTTTGTAAGGTGTAACAAGCCACAAATATTGGAAACTACTGGTTTACTCTTTAAAAATGAGTTAGGAGCAGGTGTGGTTATTAGCAAATATCAAAGTTAATTATCAATATCAATAAAATAGTTAGTATTAATAAAACTCAATCAATTCATATTAATACTAACTGGGCACCAAAATTATGTAGGTGCATAAACAGACATTACAACAAAGCTCTCTAACATTAAGTCAAATCAATACATGTAGGTTACCATTGACAGAAGTTAAAGTTAAATAGTCTTCCTTAGCTATGTGCCATTACTGTGCTAATGCTGTGCTATGCTCGGCCCAGTGACATTACGAAGTCCGTGGAGGAAAAGAGAGGATCCAGTGTCAAATGATGCAATCTCTGCTGTGCTGCGTTCTGATTATCGCTTCAGTCTTTTGTTCTCGGTATACTCGTGTAGACATAGAACATTCCCATTCAAATCAACATAGCAGGATGGTCAAAGCACCGGCCATTTTTTACGTGTATCGTGATCATTTTAGATAGATTTTGAGGTAAATATAATAATTGAATAGTAATTTGGCAGTAATTCCAAAGAAATTTCAAATAGGTTAGATGCTTATTATCACCTAATTACCATGACTGATTTGCGGACCTGTAAAATGAAGTGTTACCTTGAATTGATAAAAATGTGTGGGACTTGCAGGGCATGCCAAGAAAATGCAACTAAATGTGGACATATCATGGAAAATTCACTTTTTCAGTGCGTGTGCACACACATTTGGGTATCTGGACTGCCTACTAACCTACAAACTGTGAAATAAGACAACCCAGTCAGTTTTTTTAGGGCTGTATAGATCAGGTAACATGTGATTCAACAAGCCATTCGGATTTGTTTCCCCTTCCTATGCCACATGCGGGCTCATTATATACCACCCCCAATCTGAGTATCTCCACCCACGACTTGAGAACTATACCTATGTAAAGGTGCACGGTATTTTTCTCACAAGCCAATCAGAGCAGACAGGGCAATTTTGGGAGGGGGGGGGCTTAAAGAGACAGGAGCTAAAACGGATGGAGGGTGAATGCAGGTATATTCAGACAGACAGTAAAAATAAAGTGTAAACATGTTCTGGTAGAAACCCAAAATACCAGTATGAACTTGAAAATGAGCAGGATATGTCCCCTTTAAGTCTTTATGGGTGACATCGCAAAGATTTTGTGACTGATAAAATGAATGGTTGTTTAATGTTTAATGCCTTTCTGTGTTTTACAAACCTCTCTGTCCTCTCAGGCTGTTCTGGTCCATGCGATCCTAGACTATGTTGAGGACCCAGAGAAGTCCACAGTAACCTATGGTGTTGGCGTGGCCTTGGCTTTGTTCACCACAGAGTTCTGCAAAGCCTTCCTATTCTCCTTGCTGTGGGCGTTGAACCTGCGCACTGCAGTCAGACTGAAGGGTGCCTTCTCTTCAGTGGCCTTTGAGAAAGTCATCTCTCTGCGGGTGCACAGCGGCGTTTCAACGGGAGAGGTAAAGACTGGATTACATACATAAGGGTTAATGCTTATTTAATGCAGGGTGACTACATTTCTCTAGGAAAGCGATCTTATACATCAGAATCAATTTGCTCATCATTTCCCTCTCTCTCTCTCTCTGAGGCTAATGTGGTTATATTTTAATGTGGTAATTCTCTCTGTATCTGTGTTAGAGTGTGTTAAATGAGTTGAGTATGCAGTGTAGCATGTTGGGTATTTAAACAGAGACCAAAACTTCTTACCTTTTACCTATGCTCTTCTAACAATCTAATTAAAAAACAAAAAAATCACATATATACAGTATATATACTGTATATGCTATATATAAACTTGCAAAAAGCTCTTGCGAGACTTGTTGCCCGACGACCTATCCTGGCCTTTACAATTCAAGGTCAATGCCCAACCATAACTCCTCAAGGTCAGTGCCTAACCTAAACTATCTTGCGTGAGTTTCGCAATTTGCGTCTTACCCTCCAACCACGACCCCGTTTTCTACCGGCCTCAGCTGCTTTCTGTGCAGCCTCTCCCGGTCCCGGTGTTATGTTGAGGTGTGTTCCCCCGTCGAATTGTGTTTCCCTCCTGTTAAAATGATAACGCCCCCCTCGGTAGTCAGCGTTATGTATGAGGTTTGGTTCAGGTTTAGGTAGGAGGAAAAACATATCGCTGGATAACACCACGACGCAATACCAGCGGCGTGCTTCATGCAACTTCCACTAATAGAAATATAGAACAGCTGCAGATGGATAATTGTTTTGTTTAGTAATATTAAATTGTTTTAGTAAGGCTATAACTAAACATTTATTCTGCATCTGATTGTTCGGTGTGCCAGCTGCCTCTTTGGGTGGCACACCCGTGGCTACGCCATTGCAGAGGACTTATTTGCATAAACCATTTCTTGAATAATCCATTTTGTTATCAAACCTTTTATTTGATATTATTGCATTTTTCTTTGTTTTCTGCTTAACCTTGTTTTTAATCCTGTTTTGTAAGTCCAAACGTCTTTGTCATAAATGTCTTGTGGAATTGACCTGTGACTGTTAGTTCAAGAAACTTACCCTGGTAATGCAATCTTGGCAATGTGGATTACAGTCTGTCTCTCGTTCTCTCCCTCTCTCTCCTGTACAGTTGATTAATGTTTTGACCAACGATGGCCAGAAATTATTCGAGGCAGTATTGTTTGGGAGCTTTCTGCTGAGCCTCCCAGTGCTCTTTATTGTGTGTATTGTCTATGCCTGCTACATTCTGGGCTACAGCGCACTGGCTGGAGTCGGCACCTACCTCATCATCATCCCCATACAGGTCTGTACAATAGAAACTTCACATTTAGACATATTTTCAGAAGCAGTGTGAAATAAATCAAATCAGATTTTACTACTATCACAATCAGAGCTAAAAAGGGGCAATGTAATTATCAAAATGTATAAACAAATATCAAGTTTAATTAACTACTAGTTGGCAAATAAGTATAGCTTTCTGTGTTACATGAGGTATATTATTAACTAATTCAGCCACCAACGTGGACAACCCTAAAATATTTACTATTTTGCAGCTTGTCTCCCATTGTCACTTATTTTAACTTTTTTTTTTTTTGCTTTCAGTTTGGCTTGGCCAAGCTCATTAACGTATTCAGATGGAAAACTACTCTGATAACAGACAACCGTGTTCGCATTATGAATGAGATTCTCAACAGCATCAAACTTATCAAGATGTACGCCTGGGAAGATTCCTTTGAAGAGAAGATCGTGGGTATGAAGTTAGGCAGGCTGCATGTTGACTCATGACACATGTTGTTAATCTTTATTGTATACCAAATATTAGGGGAATCATTCATACAAACCAATCTAGTGTGCTACTTTCCATGTTTCATGGTTGAAGTGAAATTGTGTGCACCTTTTACAGGAATCTAGAGATGGTGGGAATTGCCAACACAGATGGCAAAGTAGTTTAATTGAAACAGTGTGTTTTAATTATTTTTCAGCATCTCTAACTTGTGATGTAGTACATCGAGCGGCCGTTATTGAAAGTTGCGTGGTAATAACACGTATAACAAGTGAGATAGTCCTCTAAGGGAGGGCGGAAGGGGTGGTGACTGGGTCAAACAAACACAGGACCTCCACCCAGTAGACGGCTGTTCGTGTCCCTTGGGAAACCAACAGTAAACATTGACTTTACGATTGTTATATAACGTTGTTTCACTTGATACCTAAAGTTACATAAGAAAGTCCAAGGGAGTCGTGGCTGGAAGGTAACATGCAAATTGTGAAACTTTTTGCAAGATGGTTAAGGTTAAGCATTAACCTCGAATAGTTAAGGTTGGCTGCAAACAGCCCCCATTGCGTGCTGAAGGTCATGGTCTGATGAAGCCAACAGAACCACATCATCTGGAAAGAGCAGAGACGCAATTCTGAGGTCCCCAAACCGGACACTCACCTCCCCCTGGCTGCACCTTGAGATCATGACAAGGGACAACCCTGGTGGAGGAATACATTTGCATAAAGCAGCATATTTGCCCACTCCCATGTTGATAAGAGGTGATTCTCACTTTTGCCTTGTTACGTTATCACATTATTACGTTGTTACATTTCTACGTTATTAACACATGATCTTTTTTCTAACCTGAACCAAGTAGTTTGATTGCCTAAACCTAACCGATCATTTTATGATCATTTCACAAAGTTAACCACGTGGCATTGCGCATTTCTGCAAGCGTGATGAGGCTGATATTACTTATTCACGAAACATAATTTTGGTTCAGAAACACCAAAATTCAATGTATCCAGTGGTTTGCAGAAATGTACAATGCCAACCTTTTTTTTCTGGTGACTGAATTGGTAAAAAACATTTTCTAGGTACTTTTGAGCAAATAACGTATCCCAAGTTGCTACAGTGAAGGGACAACTGTGGGCTGAAATGTGATTGCACTGGGAGATCCATTTACCAGGAGAAGTAAAGGTAAAGAAAACAAAAACTATTATGTTGTCTCTCTTATAGGCTTAAGGAAAAACGAGAAGAAAGAAATACGGAAGGTCAGTTACGTCCAGAGTGCTAATATCAGCATCACCAGCATGAGCTCCACCTTTGCCACCGTTATCACCTTCATTGTACACACTGCGTTCAACTTGAAGCTCAACTCATCTGATGTGAGTACCACAGTAGTGCAGCACATATAGTAATACAGCACAACAACCGTTGCAAACATGTGTGATTTACGTGGTTAATAGAGGTGTATTGAAAAAAGAACATTGAGAGAAGTCTGTACGTAGTTGGACAGAACAGAAAGCTCTGTCCAATTACAGTGTGTATGGATCCGAGACACCTCTTTGGTTGTTTGTTCTTGCACTGAACCAGAGCAGGCTGCAGACAAGTGCTGGTCACTTGAGCATTGTGGTCCATTTAAAACATTCAGTATATATGACCATGTCAGGGTTGTAGTGTAAGGTTGTGTTTGAGCATCATTCTTTGTTATTAACAGGCCTTTACCACCATCGCCGTCTTCAACTCCTTGAGGTTCTGCTTGGCTTTCATGCCTCTGGCTGCGAAGGCCCTGGCTGAGGCTGCTGTATCACTAAAACGACTGAGGGTAAATCCAACCGCTAACAATGGTTATTAGCACTAGTAGTAGTATTCATTACAACTCTGATCTTATATAATGTTATTTTGCTGTGATGTCATCCAGCGATACAAACTGCAAGGTTGTAATATCTTGTGTGGCTGTTTCAGAAAGTATTGCTGATCCAGAATCCAGAGACCTACCTGATCCAGACAAAAGACAGTGACTTCGCCATAGTGATGAAAAATGCTTCACTTTCCTGGATCAAACCAGACAGACTGCCAGACCCCACAGCCAGCTCAGCCAATGGGGACACAAAGGGACACAAAGTGGAGGAGATGTCCCAGAATGGGAAGACTGAAACCTTGCCAACCCTGAGAAACATCTCCTTCACACTGCCGAAGGTGTTCTTTAACACTGATAAGGATACATGAGGTGAACTAGATTGGGTTAAAGGTAAACCTTTATTCTCTGTGTTATCTCCTGAAGGGTAACCTGCTTGGTGTCTGTGGGAACGTGGGGAGCGGAAAGACGTCACTGATTTCCAGCATTTTGGAACAGGTTGGCTCCTCCTTTTGTGTTTTTTGTCCTTTATTTTATTTTAGTCTCTGACATCATGTTTGACATTTTTATTAGATGTTAATTTTCACTTTTATTGTCCGCCACTCTGTTACACAACTGTTATGGATAATGATGCTTCTTATTTACATTGTGTTACCTCTAAACCAAATTTAACTGATGCTATTTAACAGCTTTTCTCATGGTTGTCTGCTCATTTTTACATTTTAGATGCACCTTCTGCAGGGCTCCCTCACAGCTGATGGGACATTTGCCTACGTTTCCCAGCAGGCCTGGATATTCCATGGAACAGTTAAAGAAAACATCCTGATGGGGGAACATTTTGACCAGTCCAAGTATATAACCACTAAATTATAAGTAACTGCAGACCTTTGAATACAGAAACATTAGGAGCTATTATTAACTAAGGGGATACCATTTGTGATGTAAATGTTTTACCACTGTTCCTCATCACTGCAGTTAGACGGCCTATTAAAACAAGGCATGCTTGAATAGGTCTTTCTTATGAGGTTATCTTACGCGACAAATGTTTAACTGGGAGAAAGTTCCTCTCTTATCTCTGCCAGTCTGCATAGGGTTCGGTAGTCAAACAAGAGTATAGTTCATCTCTGTTATCTGAAAGGATTATCATTAGGAAACAACTCCATGCTGCCAGAGATGGCAAGAAGCCACCTGTGCAAGTACTTTAATGAGTCACGTCATTCAGCTAGTATTTATGACTGTGGTTAGGCCTATAGCTGTGCTGTAATCATTATATGAAGGAAATACGGTAGGAGAAGTCAACATACACCCTGGAAATGTTTTCCGAAACTACATCCAGAAATGCTCATTTCTGAGCCTTGTATTTTCTTATCGACTCTCTTTCCTGTGCATTGTCTGTGTTTTTGCAGAAATAATGGAATGAGAAGTAGGCAGTGAGTTTGCTCTTACATTAAATCTCATAAACGTTCAGGGATAGTATATCTGAGCAATTAAAAGCATTGCTTAGATTCTTAAGACACTTCATACAAAAAATCTCTTGATGTATTTTAGATAGAGGCTATAAAAGATGCTATAAAAAGGAGAGAACAAGATTTAGGAGTTTCAACACCAGACAGGAAAATAGTATAGGCTTAGCCTTTTTGGCTGCAAAAAGTATGATTTCGTAAGCCAAAAATGTTTCTTAATAGAAACATGGTTACTTGAATGTTTTAATGTTATTTGTATGGAACGAATAGCTGATGTGATCAGCGGTACTAGATACAATTCTGAAATTAATTGGGATCAAGTTTGAGGATCCTTTTCAGCACTGCGTAGTACAGACGTATACTCAGCAGCCCTATGTGAGTATATTTGTTTCCCCCTATAGAGATCAAACACAACCCATGATAAGGAAATGAATGATTAATTGTGAGGCACTGCACTGTACCAACGCTGTCTACGTTATGTGATGTTGTATAACGTGTCTTAAAAATGGCTTGGTTGAAAACGTGGCTGTCCCTTGACTTTCAGGCAATTAATTGTCTTACTCCACAGATACGACAGAGTCATAGATGTCTGCAGCCTCAGAGCTGACCTGAAAATCCTCCCATACGGTGATCAAACTGAGGTAGGAGCTCTCTGCTGTACTCTCTACCCTCCAAACTGATTGTTTTTTTTTTAATGCATTTTAATGATTTCTTACAAGCATAGTGGAACTTTTAACACTAACATCCTCTGATGTGTAGTAAGAAACCCGTTAGTGGACATAAGGATTCACAAAAGATAGATAAAGATAAAGACCACCAAATGTTGTTCAAAGTATTGCATGACGTAAAGAATCATATCGTTTAAGTCTGAGTCATGACTAATGAATTACAAATTGAATGCCAGGCCTAATTATTTAGGCAGTTTGAGTTGGTATAACCAAATTTCAGAAGTCCAAGTCTGACCTATGTTTATGAGTTTATTTGAAGCTGTGAGTATTTTGCTGTCTTCACTGTTAGTTTCTACATTTGCTCCCTCTCTATTTATTCTACCTTGTTGTAGAGTGAAAAGTTGATTTTGTGATGTACCACACCCTGTTGCCAGTGTTCTTAGTAGCTTTCTGCTGTTTTGTTGGCAGATTGGAGAGCGAGGGCTGAATCTGTCGGGGGGGCAGAAGCAGAGGATCAGCCTGGCTAGAGCTGTCTACTCCAACAAGGACATCTTCCTCCTTGACGACCCACTATCTGCCGTCGATGCTCATGTTGGGAAACACATCTTTGAAGAATGTGTTAAGAAAGAGCTCCATGGAAAATCCGTCATCCTGATAACACACCAGCTCCAGGTAGACACAGTTTTATTCTTTAGCAGATAGTGAATCTTTAATAGCTTATTGTTACGCATTTCTCAATCAAATTTGCATAATACTTGTTTATACTTATCGTACAAATTAGAGATTTGTATCTTATTGTGGTAAACCCCAAAGTAAAAGTAAAATCACAACCCAGGAAGTGGTGTCTGATTGCTGTCATTAGTATTTCCTTTATCATGAATTATGAGCAGTATTATAAACCACTCTAGATAATAGCATCAGCCAAATGCCATAAATGTAAACGTGCTGATTAGACTGTGTTGGGTAGACGTCTGCAACAGTGCTGGGATGGTTTCGTTGACATGGTTGTCCTTGTTTGTGTCTTTCAGTATATGGAGTTCTGTGATGACATTTTGGTTCTGGATGATGGCGAGGTGCAGGAGGCTGGAAACCACCAGGCCCTGATGGAAGCCAACGGACGCTACGCTCAGCTCATCACCAACTATCAGATGGAAGAGTCTGAAGTAAATAACCTGAAGTACAAAACTCAGATGTACTGTAGCTCTGCTATTGTGTCTTTCCTTATTGTTTTACTGGCTGTAAAACCCATTCACCAGTTCTTCATTGTTTTAGTAGCTCAGAAACAATAAACTGCTACATGTAATCTGTAAGACAAATATTGAAAGATGTCAGCGGTTTATAGGAGGCAGAAACATGTCGTCTACGAGGGCACAAGTTAACGGTTCATGATCTACTTTAGGGTGAAAGTGAGAATGAGTATGAGGAAGTGTCACCCCAAGACGCTGCCCAGCTGAAGGACGTTGAGCTAAGTGATGGCACAGACAGCGGGCTAGTGAACCCAGGTATGAAAACCAGGAATAAAATGTTTTAATGTAGTGATCTAAAATAGATTGTGGTCTAATTTGTGATGGCTCAATTCATCAGTAGAGATCTTAAAATGAATGAAAATAAGGCATTATTTTATAGTTTAGAACAAAGACACACCAGAAGTGTAGCACATTTTACATAGTTATAGTTATATTGTAGGATAGGTTGCTTTACTTTTGGCACAATTCTCTGTGGAGCAAAGTGTCATTTGAAAAGTGTGGGCTTATAAAAGAGCCAATATATAACCAGGAGGAGGTAAAAGGTAGCGCCAGCAGTCCATCGAGGTAACGAAGGGACCTTGGATGACAAAAAGGAAGGACAATGAGCTCTGTAAAATGTTGCAAAGCAATGGCAGACAGGGAAACAAAGCTAAAATCCTGACTGTAATATACTGTTATTGCATTATTTGGGCATGTTTATGTCTTTATTACAGTATAAAGATGACTGGGATTTCTTCGTCATTATATTTATATTTCCACACACATCTGTGCTTTCTTTCAGCATTTGACATGTCGGACGAATATGATGATGGAACGACAGCTGACCAAAAATGTGAGTCTACAACACACATTAAATCATAATTCTGATGTAGTGTCAGCCAGTTCAGATGTAATATATCCAGTCTCTGCAAGGACTTATATGCTTCTATATCAATGTTTGAACCTAAAAGACAACGGGTGTGCAAGTTAAGTGGCCAGAAGTGCTGGCTGGATGGTTGAACAGTTTCGGAACCCCCCCCCCCACACACCTCTCCAGCAATAGTGGTGGGGGGAGGAGAGGAGGCCACAATTTCTGTAATTTTCCAAAACAGATAATCTGACATTCAATTACTACAGTGATTGGCCAGGTGTGCGGCGGTCAAGAGATAGGCAAGGTTTCAACTTCTCTCTCAAGACCTCTATTTTCCTTTTTTTACACAACTATTTCTGTCACCTTTGTGTTAACGACAAACGAGTACAACTCTATGAATGCCTTCCAGGAGAGAATATGTGCTGCGTTATTCCTGTATTTCAACAATTTTCACATCTCACCCCTTTCTACGATGGTTTTCACTCTGCCTTTTCTTCCTCTTAAGCTGTTGTCGGGGATCAGCTGGTCAGTCAGGAGTCCACCACAGAACATCCCGTCTCCTGCAGAGTCTACCAGCAATACTGCAAGGCAGCTGGAGGTCTGATACAGCACACACACACACACACACACACACACACACACACACACACACACACATGCATTGGCATGATTGTATGCAATAATACACAAATGGACAACCCGGTTGATGATGTTTGATGTGACTGTGCTGCTGCAGGATACATCGTCACCTTCCTCACCCTCCTGAACATCGTCCTGATGATTGGATCCACAGCCTTCAGCGGCTGGTGGCTCAGCTACTGGATTCAGAACGGGGATGGGGTGAGAACGAAATCTCTCCCACAAACACATGCACATATGACGCACACACACACATGCAGCTCTGGGTGAAATGTGAATGTGTTCTCAGTGATTGTGTGACTTCTAACAGCTGAAAACAAAAAAGATTATTTTATGCCCCATGAGCTTTTTTGACAGTGAGAGTATTGAATAGTTCTCTTTACACAGTCTTTTCCCAAAACTGACAATCCAACAGTCACACACTTTTTCCACATAGTTGGTCAGGTGTGCATAGATGTTGGTAGAGTTGCACAACTCTCTTTTTCCTCACATAACTTTGTCTGTGTTGTCAGCGATGTAGGTGGTGTGCTTTTAGAGAACAGACAGAACTAAACTGTCTGTGGCTAAAATCACGAATATGTGTTGTACGACAACAAGGACAGATACAAACTCTTTCTATATGGTACCTACACTCTATGTTTAATTAATTACCAGCTCACACAGCTCAACTCAACTTTATTTATATATCTTTGTGTGGGGGATTAACGTCCCTATCAAGAAATAATCCCTATCAAAACTGTTGATGCTAACTAAAGAACTAAGAAGTAATGGTGGATTTGGTGGTTAGTGAGATCAAGAGAATATACAATATTAAGTGGACCCAGGCTGTTATGTGGTGCAAAAGCATACACCATAAATATGATTCATGCAGAGGGGGGATAGGAAGTAAGACTTGCCCATCTCTATCCCATGAACTTTGGCTTCTAATGTCCACTGCCAAATAACACAGCTGGCAGGCCACACGATACTGTTATCTGACCTTAACGGTGTGAGATGGAGAGGCTTATTCATAGCGAATACCTGAAGAGAACCTCTTGTCATTGTTCCCTTTTGCACTAAACTTGCATGGATCCAAATCAGACATTTGACTTTTCTCAGTCTTTTTGATTGTGTTTATTTTACCCAGTGCTCACTCCCACAGTAAACACACATAAATGGATGTCGTCACATCTCTGTTTAAACTTTAGATATAAATGTCAGTCATTACGATGAGTAAAAACAACTGATTTGTCTCTCTCTACACAGCCATTATACATTGGGTAATACTGTGATCCAGTGTATTGACTGATCACACATGAGCAAATCTGATAAATATGTGTTATTTCCACATATCTGCACAATATTGTGACAATATATTGACAAATGTTTTTGATAAATTATTCCTCTGGCCCTGGTCTTCACTTGCTTCTCTGTTTTTTTCCCCCAGTCTTCCGATAACACAACTACAAAC
>CAKALG010030484.1:0-11668 GCA_916700815.1 Helicolenus hilgendorfi | reverse complement strand
GGTCCTCCTCCGCCCTCGCTCTCCAAGCCCTCTCGGGTCTCGGACGTGATTGCCTCCTCCTGTAAAGCTCTATCCACTCACACCTTTCCCGGCCCTTCTCCACGCTGCTTGACTGATCGGTAGAAATTGCACCGGAGACGACTGTAGCTCCTTCAACGATTTCATGGCCTAGTTTCACTGCGATAAGAAAAACAGTCAAAAAAGGGGAAGGAAGTAGTGAATGGTTCACAGTCAGTCATCACTGCAGCTGGAAAGCTCCATCCAGGAACCTTTTCTTCTTCTATTTATTTCCAGTATTTGGGTGTTAGCAGATATGTGTTTGAACATTTGCTTTCTCAATAGAGTGGTGCAGGAATGAGTCCTGACACCCAGAAATGAGTTAGCATCTTAGCACTTCCTGTTCCCTCGTCTCGAAGTCAGTGGGTTTTTTGAATGGGTTTTTAGTAGGGCTGTCAAAGGCATGGCCATTTTCAAAGGTGTCCCTTGACCTCTGACCTCAAGATATGTGAATGAAAATGGGTTCTATGGGTACCCACGAGTCTCCCCTTTACAGACATGCCCACTTTATGATAATCACATGCAGTTTGGCGCAAGTCATAGTCAAGTCAGCACACTGAAAGCTGCTTGCCATGTTATGATTTGAGTATATTTTTGATGCTAAATGCAGTACCTGTGATGGTTTCTGGTCAATATTTGTCATTGTTTTGTGTTGTTAATTGATTTCCAATAATAAATATATACATAAATTTGCGTAAATCAGCATATTTGCCCACTCCCATGTTGATAAGAGTAATAAATACTTGACATATCTCCCTTTAAGGTACATTTTGAAGGGATCAAAAATGCGCAATTAATTTGCGATATTTGCACATTTTTCATTTTAACTCGCGATTAAATATTTTCATCGATTGATAGCTCCAGTCCTAACCAATCAGTAGCGAGTGACTTACATATCCATCCCACCCCCACGTCTCTCACCTAATTTTTATTGGACATTGAAGCTATTGGATGTAGCTAGGTGGTAGTAGAAACATGTTCTTAATTCCATCTATGAAAGCTCCGATCGATCTGTTTGACCTGTTGAACAATTCATGGACGTGGTCAGGGATTCAGAGGTCTGGAAACATGCTACCGAGGGATTTCTTTAAGAATGAGATCTTGTTCTACCAACTGTAAATTCTGGTTTCATAAAGCTTGGGTCTTCGTTTTGTGGTTTTGGCCATCGTTTCTATCTGTAGTGGTAACACTGTTGTCATAAATGCTGACAACAAACAAACCCCCAGGTTAGCCAAACTTACTTGGAAGAGAAAGCAGAGACAAGGGGTAAATCTATTACGCAAATAGTCTGTTGTAAAAGCTCATCACAGTTTAAAGACTCATTTAATTGCTTCCAGTGTACATTGCCATTTTCCTGTGCAATCGGGAATCGGTGACATTTCAGGTGCTCACTTTCAGATTTACATCTCGATAAAAGTGGTTTAGATAATCTGGTGAACTGTTGGCTTGTCAGGCCTTCCGACTGCTTGTGTTTCTTGAGTTTAATGTCACCATGTTCTCAGATCTCAGACTTTGGTCACTACGATCATAACCGATGGGAGTGTTGGCCAAACTTATGAAAAGAAAAGTTATATTAAATCAGAATTATCCAAGGTCTCGTGGTGCCATTTAGGAACAACCATTAAGCAAAATTGCGTCTTTTAAGTGTGTTGTTGTGTCATTAAATGAACACGCATTAACCGTCACTAAACAACTGTTGCCTGTCATCATGTTAATGCATGAGATGAGCCATAATAGAGCGTAGTCATTGTCACTGTGGCAACCCACAGTCACATCAAAGATCTGAAGAGCGGCGCACATCATCCCATCTTTGCATGTTTACAGTTCATAACCCTGTATGATAATCGCTGCCTCTCAGGAGGAAAAGGGAGGATTGTCAGGGCCCTCTCATCATATTCTTAGCATGTAGATTAGACAAGCTTTGATCCATCTAATAAGCCCTCCTCTGGCACAGTGTGTGTTAGCCGTGCTTCACCGGAGCACAGAGAGGGGGCCCCGGCTTTGGAGCTCCATCTGATGCATGGATGCTGCTGTCTTCATCCCCTCTCCATGTCTATCCTCAGCCCCGAGCAGATAAGCATCGGTGGCACGACCCAATTCAACAACTCTCCTTTCTTGTGCCGTCTCTTTGGCTTCCTCTTTTCCTTCCCCATCGATTTGTCTTTTCCTGTTTCTTTGTTGTCTCGCCTTCTGTTTCTCTTTCGGTGTCTCTCCAACTGTCTCTTTCCATCAAGTGAGCCTTTTCTAACTCCTTAACTTCTCCAAACGCTCCATCCCTCGTACTCGCCTCAGCCCATTTTCCTCATCCTCCACCTTATCCTCTAGGACGTGGCGCACTAACTAAATCCGAAATTGACTGACACTGAAACATGATCAAACATGTCACTGCACACAGTTTAAATTTGCGTATACTTGATGCAGCTTTACGTTGCATTTTTCTCTTTAAGCCAGCGGGGGTGCCGGATGAAGATTAAAGCCGTATAACCCGTAACCCTCCAGAAATCAGGAGTAGCAGCCCAAATCACTCAGAGCACAAACACCAGTGGCTGCTGTGAAAGATCGACAAATGTGGCTGAGGGAATGAGAGGCTTTGGAAGCCGTTTGATCAGTCGGCTAAATGTGCAGATGCCCCACAACAAACTCAGTAAGCGGAGCCTCTGAACCAATCATTTTGAAGAATGGACCCTGAGATGTTAGCCCGGAGATATGAAGAAAAGGCAGTGAGGTGGAAAAGGAAATGGAGATGCTTTTCCACCAGGCAAAGTAACCGGTCATTGGATATCTTGAGCTAGAAAGTCATGCAGACGGTGAATCTGATGAAGAGTTCTATTTCTTAACCCCTTCTTTTCTGCATGTGAAGGCTCCACATTGAGGTTTCTTAGCGGGAATCTCTGCCTTTAAGGCCTCAGTATACTTCAAAACAACTAGGTCGTTTGACAGTTGTGGGACCACAGCTGACAAAAAAGGTGTTTAAACTTATTTCTAATGGCCGACCTTGAAGGTGAAAAGCCGTCTGGGGACATGGACTCTGACTGAGATTAGGGAGGCAGCGAGGTGTAGCCAGGAGGAAGCTATGACAGCAGACCTTTTTCCCTCTATGTGGTTGGACAACACACATCCCCAGACAGACCCCGTCTACACACCTGAACAGTTGTTGAATTAAAGTGGGTTATTGTTGCGTTACATTTTGGAAAGTTATGAAAATTGCTGGACGCAGACTCCCCCAATACCGCTTTTCAAAAGTTCCAGACACTTTTAAATAGGGCTGACCTGAATCCTTCAAAACTTCAGTGCTTCGACCATTGCCATGGTTATCGGCCTACAAATCAGTATTTCGAATGCTTCTGTAATAATATTGTATAAATCCCAAAATAGCCCATAAAATAAGGAATAATCCTACAACATTATTCATATTCAACATACATTTTTATTAGTTATTCTCAGACAGATATCACTATTTGTTACGTGTAGAGGGGCGTGTGTGTACAGTAGTGCGTCAGCGGCACTGAAAAGGGGGAGATGGAGACAGACAGAAGCTTTGAATACCTTCGAATATTTCTCACCGAAGCTTTGAAACCCAAAATTTGGTATTTGCGACAGCCCTGCTATTAGACAATGCTTCCTTAGGGCCTCTCCTTGTCCAAGGTCTTGCCTCTAATGGCCTGTTGTTCAACCATGTCTCAAGGCAAAGGTGTTAATACCACAATCAAACACGGGGTGAAAAGAGGGACAAAGCGCTAATCGTTTAGAGATGGGGATAACGGCACACACTTTCGGACAATCTTTCATTTGAAGCATTCATGGTTTAGCACTCTGTTGTACAGTGTGCCAATGCCAGTGAAATTCCACGATTCTCGATACCAATTCGATACCACAGCAAAAAAACAAAAGTAAAACAATGAATCCCACGTACTAACATTTTTGTTATGAAGTTAAACAGGTCATAATTCACTCTCTATTACCTATTTTATATTGAAAACATCTCCTTCAAACACCTGGATTTATTCAAGTTTCTCACCAAAAACAATATTTTACAAGATTAACATTTGCACACACCACGATAGTGTTAGAATACACCTTAGCCCAGTAGTCATTTTTACTGAATGGAACTTGAACGCATCATAATGTTAATTGAAATTGGCAGGACAAGAGCTAGTGCTAACAGCTAACGCTAACTTTGTCCTATTGATTTCAACACAGATTTGTTGTTCACAATGTATCAGGGAAAAAATAGGGTGCGTTCCCTGGATGTGTCGATGGTGAGTTTACGGGTTGATGGGACGCCAGTAGTCTCGAGCCCTGACGGTACCTACTGTACCTACGATACCTCAGCACAGCCCCGTTCTAAAGGAGCCTCAGACACTGTAAGATGATCCAACAAGCACTTTGTTTGAAGCATACTGAGGCCTTTAAGACCTCTCCTTGTCCAATTTATAGCCTTCTGGATAGTTCACACTTCCCTACCTTTCGTCCTCTCTTTATATAACTCCTAACACTCTTACTACCGGCTGTCACCAGTGCTCTCGCTTTTTCACGTTGTCCCCCATTTTCTCACTTCCCACTCAGCACCCGCTGTGACCTATCGAGATCTCTCAGCTGAGCTGGGGGAAGTTTCGCAACTAAACAGCTGAAAAAAAATAGCAAAAAGAAGTGGAAGTACGTCTGCTGAGCGTGTGTCATGTTGGACTGGCAATGTGGGAAAAGAATGGTCCTGAATTCATAATGGGTTGTTGTGTTTGGAGCCCTGCTACAGATAAGACCTGCCATCTCTCAGTCGATCCCACTTGATGGTTATATTATAATGTAGTAAATGATTTCTCTACACTGTGACTTTTTAAAACGACATTACGTTGTAGTGTTTGACCTTATGTCCTTGGAACTGTTTTTCCTTTCACAACACTGAAACTTGGGGCCTCATATCTCAAATGTGTGAAGATGCAGTTCTAAATCAGTGTGGAAGAACTCACTAAACCACTGACAGTCTTTATTTACTTTCACTGCCGCTTTCCACAATATATAGGTATAGCAACTACAGTATGATTAAGGTTAGGGAAAGATTGTGAGTCAAAATGACCCATTTGTATATCATTTATTTACTACGTGTTACCTTGAAATCTTGAAGAAAATGCAGTAAATCCTTGATGAATTCAAATAAATGGGGTCCAGGTTTAACAACAATGAAACCCTAACCCTAACCCTGCATCACATTTACTTCAATTCATCAAGACTTTTCTCCATTTTTGGGTTCTCCGTTCACCGTGGAGGCTTGCGGGAAAAGGTTTTCTTCAAGAATTCAAAGTATCACGGCGTGAGTAGCTGATATACAAATGTACATTTTTGGGTGAAGTATTCCTTTAAGATACAGTTGGGGTTAGGCGACTAAAACACTTAAAGTAAAGGGAAGGTCATGATGAATTGAAATCACAAAAGTTGATTGCAGGTCTATTTTTCCTGTATGAAAATTAGAAATAATACATGCGCATCCACCTCCCCAAACTCCACACCCTTTTCTCCTCGCTACATAAGGAGCATACTACTTCCTGCATTGACGACGAATGTTGGCATTGAATCGTGAGGTGCCAAATTGTCCAATATGGACGTAATTCCTCGTAATTCTGGGCTTGTTTGTGCACCCCCAAAATGTTATGGTCAATGAGGTCCCTTTCAAAAAGCCTGGTAGGCAAACATTACAAACAGTGAGGCTGATATAATGCTGAATGAGGTTCAGCTAAAACACAATGTGGCTCAGAACCACTTCAGTATTATTCATAGATGATAAAATAGTGGCTTCATGGAGCTGCAGGTGCTCAGCGATGCAGTACTTGACAAACAAGATGAAAACGAGGAGTCAATGCAAATTTAAGAGAATAACTTTTCAGTTTGAAAGAAATTACTTTCTTGGTCGCAAACATACTCCTTTTCATTGAAGAGCACAGAAGCTGCTAATTTATATCGAAATGTTGGATTGTCCCATATGTAGTTAGTAATGCAGTAACATTGAGGTCAAGTATGTCCTCGGGTGCCCATTGGAGTTTCAATGTCTCCAATTTAGGAACCCTCGATTACATTAGCGTACAGGATTAAAATGTGAGAGGACAGCAGCTGCTGGTGCCTGACGTACGGTTCACTGATGGCCACATCCTCGTAGTGCCATCAAACAGCCGAACCCTGCTGAGCTCCTAGCACGTTATAACACTGTTGGTTTAAGCAAACTGTCTCTTTGATACTGTTGTAGGACTAGCAGGCATGCAGTGCCACTCGAGATCATTCTGACAGAAACGCGCAGTCGCACTCTACCTCGCTTTTCTTTTTTGGCAAAAGGATTTTCTCAGCAGAGACAAGTGTAATGATTTCACGGTGCTTGTAAAGAGTTTATGGTGCTTCAGACTCTTGTCAGCTGTGGCGCAGCAGTCGTCCTTAAAGTCGAGATGAAATGAAAAATGCCCTCCATACTTCAATCAATCTGCAACTTTTAGTGACGAGAGGACGGGAGGCAAAGATACTCTCTAGGAATGGTCATGGTGTGAGAATACTCACAGTACAGAAGCCAAAGACAGTCTAACTTCTGTTTCACTAGGACTTTAAAGCAAACCCTGTTTGTGGAAAAGCAGCACAGATTCTTTTGTTCAAGTCTACTGCATTTGCATATAGGACCAGTTTTACCTGGGAATGTATAGTTTCATTGCCAATTGTTCAGACACAAAAGGGTTGTGTGGAAAGTGGAAACAAAGTGCTTCAGCTTGTTTTCTGGCTGCAGGATTTCAACAACCTTCTTCAGATCAGTATTATTTTGCAGAACTGTTGTTACTCAATCAGCAAAAAACATCAGGATTTCAAATTTCATCATTCAGCAATGATTTCCTCTAGTCTGTAGTTCTTGTGTGTACATTACATAACATCCATTACAGTGTCTCATGGGCTCAGATTGTGTGTCTCATTATAGTGTATCAAAAAATGATGATACCAAAGATTGTTTACTCGCCTATAGGAGTTCTTTTCTGCTGCACAGAATGAACAATGGGCTCGCATACAGGGCTGTAACTAAAGGCCCAGACACACCAAGCTGACATCAAAGAACTAGAGAAGCTGAAGGCCAACTGTTGCGTCTCCTCACATCGCCTTTTGTCTTAACCAACAAGTTGCATTTGAACACGGTGCAAATATCTCTTCTAGTGCACTGTTTCATTTAAGCTGAACGGCCAATTGGAGTGATTTCTCTCACCGTCGAGCGCTGCCGCAGATTCGACATGCTGAATCGGCCAAAAAAAACTCAGACACTGGACAACTAGAGCCGACGCTACAGGATACACCGCAAAAACTAGGCTGACAGACGCTCACCAACGACCCCAAACTGTCCAAAGGCCGACCATCGGCTTGGTGTGTCAATGCCTTTACAGTTATTTTCATGATAGACTGATCTGTCAGTTACTTTCTCAATTAGTCGATAGTCATCAAAAACATGTCAGACAATAGTGAAAAATGCCCATCACAGTGTCCAAAAGGCCGAGTTAATATCATTAAATGTCTTGTTTTGTCTGACCAGCAGTCCAAAATTCACAGATATTAAATGGACATGAGACACAAGGCAGCACGTCCTCCCATCTGAGAGGCTAGAACCAATGAATTTTGGCATTTATGCTTGAAAAAAGACTAATGAATCGATTCGTTTTTCAAAGCAATATTTGTTTTCACATTTCCCCATTACACGCTGATGGAGGGTAAATTGAATTGACAACATTTCAACATTTCTTCACCACCTGCTCCTCTCTACATCTGCAAAATGTGCCGTCCTAAATAGTAAAAAAAAAAAAAAAAAAAGTGAATTTGTAAGCAGAGTTGTTTTTCCCCTCGTTGCAGTGTCCAGAGAGAGGGAGAGCGTGAAACTGGTGTTTTCTCTGCAGAGATGCCTGCCAATAGAGAGAGAGAGAGAGAAGAGAGCTTGAGGTTTATTTATAGGAATGATTAATGAGCTCAAGCGTTTCTCATGATTAAAACCATATGGACAAGTTCTAATGAAATATATCTCCATATTGTTTATATCACCGTGGGCGTTGGTCAGACTTATGTAAGTCTAGATCCAGAACAGAAAACATAACATCAATATTTATATAACACTTTGGTCCATAGCGAGATATCCTGACAGCTACATGGGAAAATGACCCGTTGTGTTGCTGTGGCTGCTTCGACCCTGTGGTCTTTCCTCCGGTATCACCATGTATGGACATTTAAATCTTTTAGTGTTATGCTGACCTTACACCAAATGACGTTTCAAGCGATTTCACTGTACATACTTCCAATGTCGGAATAAAATCACCAGAGTTTTGCGTTTTGAGTTGGGGCGCAAATTTCAGGGATCCTGAAACACAACTTTTTTTTTTAATTGAAATGACACCCAGTGATGGTTGAACACTTTTAACTTGTGTTTTGCAGCTCATTTCAGCTGCAGATGTGTGCTCGTAGGGTCAGAATAGTAAAATCTCCTCAATCATTTGGGTATGATGAACACCACTACAGGCCAATATTGGGACTTAATAATATGCTGCATAATGTTTATTTATCTTCCTTATCATCCATTGTACTATATTTAAAACTGTTTTACACACGTTTTCTCTTTGGAAAAGACATACAGTTAAGAATATATATATATATATATATTTGTCCACCATGTGCTATTGAACAATAATTTAACTATTTTGATAATCAGTTATTAATTTCAATATTTTTTCTTTCAAGCAACAATACCAACTTCTAAAATTTTAAGATTTGCTGATTTTCTTTTCTTCTTTTTTTATATATATATATTGATCAAATTGTACAACTTTTGGGACTTTTGCTTGGAGAAAAACAACCAATTGTAAAACATCACTTTGGGCTCTTTGGGCAAATTGTGATGGCTATTGATTCACTATTTTGGACAATTTGCAAAAAAAAAAGAAATCAAATAATTGAGAAAAGCTTTAGTAGATTAGTCAATAGAGGAAAAAAAAGGTTGAGTTAGAATGCAGTTTGAACATGTATTCCCATGTCTCTGATATATACACCAGAAAAGCATTTCTTTTGAAATACATTTTAGGGAATAGATGTCTCAAATGCATTGATTTTTCCTCTAAGGTTCCGTGGCCACTCGGCTTGAAATTAACAGCCTTCGGGCAACTTGTTGGCTGTGCTACCTGCGGGCTGAACACTCAGTCTAAACAGTGCTGTAAATGCACTTTGATGCTTTTAAATGCACTTGAAGCAAAGTGAGTTCTTCCACTGCTACGACCCTAACCTGATCCCTCTTCTTAACCCGACAGGAGGAGTACCCAGTCAGCGGGGAAATCGCGCTCTCATCCAACGACCTCCAACTGGTGCTACAAGTGGAACGTAATCAGTGAGTATTCCTTCTCTTTACTGCCTCGGCACACCGTTAATTACCTCCTCTGTCTTCCACCTGAGAGGAGGAATTAATTGGGAGACGGCGAATGCAGAGCGAAGTGATAATAGAGGGCGATATCACAACGCTCTTCCTCTTCTCTCTCAGCTCCGTCTTGACTTTTTAGGGAGTCTCTGCTTCATCACAAGGTTACTAAATGTTTCCACATCTTGAAAGCGTATTAGTGGATGGCTTTAGTGGATGGATATATAGTGCTAATAGCAGTTGGTATCCAAGTAACCCCGAAGCAACTAGGTTTGAGCTCTTATTCTGAACCTTTTTTGTGAGGTCAATCGGAGGAAACAGTGATGCATAGAAGGAAAGCTAATGTTCCATTAGGTACATTATGCAATGGTCATGGACAGTTGCTCGTCCGTGACCGTTAAAAGCTCAGTTAAGGTTTCAACCAATGGCGATGGAAGCTTTTTATATTTGCCTCGAGAGAGATAAATCTGACATGGCTCTTGAGTCATATCTTTTAGATATTTTGCCTCTTTGTACTGGCAGCAGGGGGAATGTGTGAGTGACACACCTCAGGGCACAAAAGAGGAGCGGGGCTAATCAGAACGAGCGGCGAGTGCCATCCAAGGCCAGCAGAGGTTATGATGTTCCTGTGATAACATCACGGGGAGCTCCGTCTGCAGCGTACACATTAGCCGTGGACGTGCTGAGACTCCTGAGGTTGGACTACTTAGCATGCTCATGAAGCCCCGGAGGTGGAGAGAACATGTCTGAACACCTCCTCTCTGTTCATCAGAGCGGAGACTCCTGGCCAAATAGACCCTCGTTAGGCATTACAGGTTTTCATTTAGCAACCCTAGTTATGATAATTATGTGTGGAATGCATATGTTAAACCCCCCTGGACCGACTTTACTGTAGCAGGTTCAGTTTTAAAGCTAGAGTGAAGGTACTGGTATCATATGAAACTGCAAAACATGACGAATCATGTCATACTAGCTCATCAGGAATGAGGCTCAGTAACGCTGTTAAGTTAGGCGAGGAAAAACTGACATGGCCATTTTCAAAGGGGTCCCTTGACCTCTGACCTCCAGTTGTGAATGTGAATGAAAATGGGTTCTATGGGTACCCACGAGTCTCCCCTTTACAGACATGCCCACTTTATGATAATCACATGCAGTTTGGGGTTGTGGTTTGCATGCAGTTATGGTTGGAGGGCTGTGTAGGAGTGGCCAAAATGTTTCATGTTTAACATTTGCACTTCTTTAGTGTACGATGTGAAGCATTGGAAAGTCAAGTAAATTTTTGCGGTTCAATGCCAGTTCGGGGTTAACGCATGGTCAACGGTACAATGAAATGTATAGGATGAGAGGACGGTTCGGCTCAGCAATAAAAGATAAGATGAAATGACAATAATAAGATAGAATAACATTAATAAGATAGAAAGTCAACCCAGGAAACATGTGACATCAGGAAGACGTGCCTGTATAACGTCCGTCATTGCAGACCCACCTGTACGTCTGCTGGACGTGCAAAATGGGTTCAATTTAGACGTCTGACTAGGACTGCTTTTGGACGTCTGTGGACTTGCAACTCAGGTTAACATCAATAGTTGAACGTTAAAAAGACATTTAAAAAAGACGTCACAAAAACTTTCATTCTGGCTCTGCACTGGACGTCTTTTGGACGGTCAACAGAGACGTTAAATTGATGTCTTTTGGACATATCTTTGCTCAGTGGGAATAGTAAGATAAAGTCACAATAAGTTGATTAAAGTGACAACACAAATTAATTAAAAATATACAACTATATACATATGAAAATGAGGATTGTGTATAATAGTAAGTGACAGTGTCTCCAACGATATTATATAAACATAAAGTGGGTCAATGTAGCAATAAAAAGTGCAGACAGCAGGTATGTGTTAAGTCTGTATTCAACTGTCTCCTTTTTTCAGTTGTGACATATTAGAGCTAAAAAAAACTAAAAACTGAATGTTAATTTTTATTTTTTTATTTTTTTAACCAGGAATTATCGTTTCAGTTTAATTTACTATAATAACCCTGGCGTACACATACTGGATACGCAGGATTTCAGTTGTTTTGGAAACAGATTGATGACTTGGAGCGAGAGGAGACAAATGGAGGAACGGACACAGACAGTTAGGCAGGCCGACAGGAGCCCTGAGACAATGGTGGCATACATGGAGGAGACAGGCAGTGATGAATGAAATGGAG